>JAWVWN010002904.1:0-21188 GCA_037367305.1 Phrynocephalus vlangalii
AGGTCCATTAGGGAGACTGATGATTTCAAGAAAATAACTTTTTTTCCCTTCTCCCTTGCCCCTTTTTCATTTTGCTGCTCCTCCCCCTGAAAATTTTTCCCCTTTTTACCACTTTTTTTTTCACACAGGAGAAAAAGACCCCCAAGCTATACAGAACCCCCCCTAAACAGCGGGAAGTGAAAAGTACATCTTGAAATGACCAAGTGCCTCTTTCTGATTTTTTGGGAAACAAAACTCTTTTTTCCCGTATATTAGTAGCATCAGCTTGAGATTTAGGTAAAACGGGAAAATTTTATCAAAGCTTTTTTCTAACAATATTCTGAAGAATGGCCATTTTTAAAAAAGGGTAAGAAAAAAATAAATAAGAAGTTTTCCCCTTTCAAATGTATTTTTTCCTGCTTTAAAAAAAGAGAGATTTTTTAAAAAAAAAGAAAATGAACTTTAGTGGAAACAAGCAACCTTTCTCTTCTTTTTTTAGAACCTCGCCCAGAAAAAATTTGCTGCCCAAAACCGGGGGGTTTAATTCCGGGTACAGGCTCAAAGTTAACTCAGTCCCAAATCCTTTAAAGGGTCGAAAAAATGAGTACCCATGTCCTGAGGAGGGGGCAATGTGAGCCTGCATAATTAAACTAAAAAACCATCAAAAAGCTTTAAGCACTATGGAGCAAATTTTTATAAAGAACACTTTGTTTTGCTTACTAGGAAAATTTTGGGTTCCTTTTTTCCTGCTAGCAAAGTGTGCCCAATATTTTTTCAGCAATATCCATCCACTCCTGGTTTTTAAAAAAGGAAGGAAGCACAATTATCACATTATAAAACGCTTTTTTTTGAAAAACAACAACAACAACAACAACAACAACATTATTATTATTATTATTATTTATTATTATTATTATTTTATTATTATTATTTTATTTTTATTATTTATTTTTTATTTTTTTAAAAACAGATGTTCAAGTACCCATAATTAAAACAGCAAAGCCCCCGTCTTCTTCTTCTTTTCTTTTCTTTTTTTTTACATTTTGAATTTGTTTTTTTGCTGCCTGTCTTTTTCTTTTCTTCTTCTTTTTCCCTTTTTCTTCTTCTTTTCTTTTCTTTTTCTTTTTTCTAGTGCCCATGTTCTCGTAGGACTTGGTGATCAGTAGTACGTCTGTTTTTTTTTAAAAATTTTTAAAAACAGGAAAGCGTGCCCTTGTGAACAATTGGCTTAAATTTAAGCAGAATGTTCTTCTATCCCCGGGGCCATGTTTCCCATCATTTTCCCTTTGAAGCAGCAGATGGTATTGTTATTACACAAAGGGAAATAAAATTTTGCAATTTCCTTTCTTTTGGCTTGAAATTCTAGCTTATTATTTATATGCTGAAATTGGGCCCATTAGTGACTCTGACGCCAAACACTTCAGAATTTGTGGGCATGTCCACTTTTTAAAATATTTTCAGCTTCCCCAATGTGCCTGCAAGGGCCCCAAGTTTAAACCCTAAAAGTAGTATACTAAATCATAAATTAAATTTCCCTTGTGAAAATTTATTAAATGCGGGGAAAACCCCCGAAGTGGTCTTTTTGTTGGAGGATTTCTATATTTTCCCTCTAGGCCAAATATTTAAAAGGGGGCTATTTTGGACTTAATGAATGATGAAGAAAAAGTCTTAGTAAATCAGTGCAGTGCAACAGGGGGGAACATTGACCCCCGTTAACCCTTTCAGAAAAACTGATTTTGCTATGCCTACTCTGCAAAAATGCAGATTGAAAGTTATCCCCAATTTCTA
Source organism: Phrynocephalus vlangalii (assembly GCA_037367305.1). NCBI lineage: Eukaryota > Metazoa > Chordata > Lepidosauria > Squamata > Agamidae > Phrynocephalus > Phrynocephalus vlangalii. The sequence continues at coordinate 1,768 of JAWVWN010002904.1, forward strand.
AAACACTTGTTTGGGAAGGCAACTTGGGGAAAGGAAAGAAGTGGGCCAAAAAGAGCAAAAAAAACGTTCCTGATTTTTCCCCAAACCCTTTTTGAAATAAAATAAAAAGGGGGGTAATTGCAAAAGATTTTCACTGAAAGTATTTACACTTTTGTATTGACACAGGGAAAAGACAAGGATAATTTAAGGTTACATGTTTTGGGGAAGGGGAAAAATGGTTACTTTCTAATTGGCCTGTCATGGGATGTGCCCAAAATGTACATTTCAATTTCTATTTGGGATTTCTTGTAAATACTTTTAGTTGCTTATAATTTTGTATTATTTTTTCTTTATTAGTAAAAAAAAACTGAATAACGTAAAAAGAAGGCCCTTAAGACAAAAAAAAGTAAGACGAAGCAATTTTGGGGAAGGAAAAATCTTTTTAAATAAAATTTTTTCCCTTTCCCGTTTCCATTTGTATCACAAGGGGACCATTTATTCTTCCCAACATTGGGTGTTTTCAAGGGGAAAAAAGGGAAGGGGAGGAAGGGGCAATCAATGGAGTGCTGCTTGTAAAAAAAAACTGCCTCTTCCCCTCCACCTTTCCCACTAAGATTGCCAAGTCTTAGCAGGGTGAAAGGAAGGTGCGGGCGGGTGGTCTGGCTTTCTCCTCCTGCTCCCCCTCCAGGCCCCCCAGTTGCTGCAACCAAAGGGGCAAATGCACTCTTCCACCCCTCCCTGTTATTCCATGTTGTGGGAAGGGGAAACAATCAGAAAGGGGAATTACCGGGAGTAAGTTCAATGAAAAAGCTATGGTGTTTTTTTGCAAGATCTGGCATTGCTTTTAAAAGGGGTGGGGTCATTCTGAAGGCTTAACCATTAACCACTGAGGGTTTTTTCTGTATATTATTTCAAAGGAAAAACAAAATGCTGATATAATTACAAATCTGAGAAAAGAGCCAATAAGGGCAAATAGCTTTTTCATTGACATTTAAAATTAAATAAACTTTTTAAAAAAAAAAACAACAAAGACCCTTAATCAAAAAAATTGGTGTATGTACACACACAAAATTTTGAAACAGAGCTAAAATTGGGTTTTCTTTTTTTGTTTTAGGTCTATCCAGAAATTTTTTAGGTTATTATCTGAAAAAATAAAATGGTTTTAATATTCTTCACATTAAAGATTTTTGGTCACTGGGTCAGGGGAAATTTCATGTTCTCCTGTTTTACATTGGGGACAGAAACTGTGTGTCCCCTCGTTTACTTTCTGCACCTACGTGGGGCAGTATCAATGACTTTTTGGAAAAGTTGGGGGTAAAAAATAAAGGGAATAGAAGCAAAAATTATACTCAGTTAATTTCAAAATCTAAAGGGAAATCAGCAGAGAATTGGTCCTAAAAATGATTCAGATTAAGTCAGAACACAAAAGGGACAAAAATGAGAGCATTTTGTCACCAAATTTCATTTTTTTTTCAAAAATGCTCAGGGTAACAAATAATCCTTTCATTTTCTTTTCACCCCAACCCCCTGTGATGACAAAGCCATTTGGGTAAAGGAAAAAACCCCCCAAAAACCAATAAAAACATTTCCCCTTTTAAAAAATAATGTAGAAAAAAGGGAACCCGGGGGAAAATAAAAATAAATCTCTGTATTCAAAAAAAAATTTTTTAAAGCCACCACATAAACGGCCTATGTTTTCCCCTGAAAAGAAAAATTTTTCATAAAACAAAATTCCTGCTTTGTTATACCAAAAATGGTGATGCTTCATTTTTTAAAAGCTCATACCCCCAGATCAACTGAAATTTTAATGGCATTGAAGATAATTTTATAAAGTTTGTTAATAAAATTTTTTTTGTCAAGGGCTGTAAGAATGTAGAGAAAGTAGGTTCAAAAACCATTTCCAAGGGTTTTTTCACCCTTTCCCTCCTTCTGATGTCGGGAAAATTAGACCCCAAATCACTGGGTGGGGTAATTTTTGCACAATTTTATTTTAAACAACCCAAAAGTGCTCTATCACTAGGGCAGCATATTTTTGAAACAAACAACTTCAGCAGCCCAAATTAAAGAATATTAAAAAATCTGTAACTCTACTTTTTCATCCATCCAACCATCCATCCCTCCACATATATAAATATTAAAAGAAACACCCACTCAAACACTACCTTTTTGTTTTTTTATTTCCAAATATTATTATATAATTATTACAATTATTTTTTCCAAAAGCAACTGCCCAGGGGCTTTTGGGTGATAATCTCAGAAACCCTACTTTTGAGCATACTGGGAGCCAAAGCCCCAGTTCTAGCAGCTGAATGAGGGTTTTCAAAATTAAAAAAAAAAAAAAACACTGATCCCATTCCCTAAGTTTTAAGGCTCCCCTTCCTTTTGGGGGAAGCCACGGCCCAGGGGATGGGGGAAATTATTTTATTATTTTTTTATTATTTTTATTATTATTATTATTTTTTATTATTATTATTATTATTATTATTTTTATTATTTATTTTTAAACACACCCCATCTGGCTACGGGCGTTTTGGCCATTTACAAAGTAAAAAACAAAAAAGAACAAATAATAAACCCAATGAATAAAAATAAAAGTAAAACAATAAGAACAATCAATTGCAAAACAAATCAAAAAAAAAATAATACCAAAAAACTGAAACCAAGGGTGATTTTGGGGGGGGTAAATTCTAGAAAAAAACTTTTTTTTCGTGAATAAACCTAGCTTACCCTTTACCCTGACACACCCTATGTGTGAAAATTTTCAAAAAATAACCTTGACTACTTCATTATCCCCAACTAATGCATTTTCCCATAGGGGATGTAATCCCTTCCCGCCTTTTCCTTGCAGAATAGGAAAGATTGTTTCTTTTCCCCCTTTTCCCCCTCCCCCCAATTTCTGGGGAGTGGTAATTTTTCGGTGAACTACTGCCCAAAAAATGTCCAAAAATATTTTTTATGCAAAAATGAAATTACTAAAGTTGTGCAAAACGGGAAACCCTGCTTTGTTTAAAGCTTTTTAAAACCTCAATCCCCCACAGGGGGTCGCACCTTTTAAACCATCATGATTTTAGCCCTCTCTATCTAAGGGGTTCATTGCTTAAAAGGATAAATGATAGGGATAGACGCTAGGGACAAATTTAAACGAGTGGCAGAAAATCCGATGGGGAAAAGTTTGTTTCCCATAAACGTGGTTTTTGGGGCCAATATCTGAACCAACCCACTGGCTCTTACTACACTTGCGCAGGCCCTGTAACTTTCTATGCAAGGGTTATATTGTCAAAGCCCACCCATTTAGAGGTCTGACCCACCTAGTTCTTCCTGCTCTCTTGGTTGCAGTTCACAAAAAAAGTGGGGATATCTGAGGGGGGGAAAAGGGTTGGGGTCTTTTACTTTACGGGTACACTCCTGTTTTTCTTGTGGTCCTTGAAACCACCATTGGTGCCCAGACAGTTTACTTGTTCGGGTAGGATACAACATTTTGGGATTTGGAACACCCTTTTTGCCAAAACCATATCAAAATTGATGTTTAAGTATTTCCCGGGGGCTGCTTTCAAATGTGGGGTGAAGGGCCTCTACGCTAAAATATCGTGAGGACCTGACAAGTGGTACTGATTGTGCACTGCGAAGGGGCTATACACAGCATGAAGCTGCCACGAACAAATCCCTAAAAGACAGAAATGTTGAAACTCCCCTCTTTCTTTTTTTCCATACATATCTTAAAGGGAAAGACTAATCCTATTTAAAAACGTGCTTTCAAGTATTTAGATTACCCTTCCCGGGGATGCTCAAACAAGGGGTCAAGAAAGAAAGAAAAGGGGTTCCAAGACTTTTGCACAAGAGAGAAAAGAGAAGAGAGAGAGAGAGAGAGATGGATAAAAAAAAACTGAAGAGTGAGAGAAACTAGTAACGTACACTCTAAAAGAGCGGGGCTCTGCCAAAAGTTTATTTCAGTCTAAACTTCTGGGGTGTCCTTTTTGGGGGAAAAGTAAACCCCAGTGTGTGCATTCAATAGAGCCCGCAAAAAAAAATAAACTCTTATGTTAGGTGGGGGAAATTTTCTTGGGTTGAAACGTTTTCCATAGAAAAAAAATCAACAAAATGGGAAATTTACAATAACCATTCTTCACATTTCTTTTCAGCATAAATTGTTTCCAAATGAAGCTTAGGGGGTTTAGGCCTCGGGTTTGGGCCCTCTGCTGTGGAGCCAGGGGTTTGGGAAGGCTCTTTCCCCACTGTTCCTTTTTCCAGGGCGGGCCCAATCACCCCACGGACCCCTTCCACTCTGCATTCAAACATAAAGTTTAAATATAGCAGCCCCCTTATACAGAAAAAATAACCATCCACACAACCCTTTTCCAGTAAAAAATGGGGAAAACATGATTTTTTTCAGTGGGAGAAAAACATACGTTTTAATTTTAAAAAAGTAAATAAAAACTAAAAAGGGGCATGTTATGTGAAGATGCAGGAGTGATACCTTTGTTAGTTTCCCCGTGTCTGTCATCTACAGGGAGATTTTCCCTACTAAAAATTTGCCCCCCCAAACCCGGAAAAAAAAGAACATGACCTTTGGGGGGTTTTAAAAATTGGGCCACGTTTTTTAAACAAATTACTCAAGTTATTTTGACGTCCCTCAAAAAGAGGCCGGGAAAAAGGGCAAGGGGGCTCTTTTGTATCTGAATATATTTGGCATGGTATGCCCAATTGTTCACATCCTCTAAAAATTCTTTGGGGTTTGGGGCAGCCCCATCTATCACTCAGGGGCATTTTTTTTTTCAAAAACCCTTTTTGCTGGTTCTAAATTACTAATCTATTCTTAGTTAAAATGAGGGTTCCCGGTCAAATAAATCTTAAACCTCACTAAAATTTAGCCTGACTTTAGTTTTCACTTCACTGCCCCCATTTAACCTAATTAAAAACTCCCCAACCCTAAAAAAATGGATGAGGAAAATCACTGTCACTACCGCCCTCGAGTAACAAGCTACTTCCCTTTCTTTAAAGGGGGGGAGGGGGGGGAGACGGCCGGGAACAAAGGCCCCCACCATGAGGGGCCCCTTAAGCAGGCCCCGCCCCAGTTAGGTGGGGACATGATTTTTAAAACATGCCACCTCCCAAAATGGCAAGTAAAATGGCCCCTCCTGGGACGACAGCCCTTTGGATCACCAATTGCAAAAGTTATCTTCTCATTTGTCAAACGGTCCCCCCCCCACTCATCCCCCCCCCCACCCCCACTGAGAGAGAGAGAGAGAGAGAAAGAAAAGAGAGAGAGAGAGAGAAGAGAGAGAGAGGGGAGAGAGAGAGAGATTGATTCAAACACACAAAATGCCACAGCTAGGACTATGTGAAGTAACACAAGTTTTGGGTACGGCAATCATACTAATGCTAGTTTGCAAGCTACATTCCATTAAATTCCTACATAATTGATTGGCAGGCTTAAGGGATGCAGCACAAAAATACTGCTGTTTGCTTTTTGGAAGTGCAAAGCCCGAAAAGAAATTCAGCCTTAACAAAGATGCCCCTTTCAGGGCAAAACTCCGGGGCCCCAAGTCGTAATTGCGCCATTTGAAAAAGTCGGGAAAGAGCCCCAAGCCCCAACTTTTTTTACTGGTATCATTTTGCTTCACAAAATTACATGAAAATTGCTTTAATTTAGAAACAAAATCCATTTCCCCTGCCCTCCCTTTTGATTTTTACAACCCAATGTTTTTTTTTCTCAATAATGCTCTTTTTTCCTGACCTATGATAGCTTTTCCACAGAGTAAAATTACTTAAACGGAAAAAAAGCACTATCCAGCTTTTTCACTTCTCTAAAAGCGAAACATTAATTTTCAATACTAAAAAATGCTGGCAAGGGGGTAAAAATCATGCTTTCCAACCTTTTCACAAAAAGCCTTAACCACCCAATGTAAACAATACATAAAAATAAAACAGAATTCATCTTTCCTTTTGTATTACAGGAAAAAAAGCTTTAAAAACTGATTTTGTCATAAAAATCGATTTTTTCTGATTATGAAAATAATCATTAATTTTTATTATGTAAAGTTTCAGAACTGATGTACGTGACCCTTGGGCTATAAATGAAAATTTGATTTTTAAAGAGGGTTTTACCATTTCACTCCTCCAGTGATTTTCCATGACTTGGGGAATTTAAACCCCTTTTTAAAATGAGAAAATTAGCAATAAGGATATAGCAGGGCCTGCCAGGGGATTGACTCAGCAACGGGTAGGGAGGGGTGAGAAGTTGCCCACCGGGTCCCCCCGGGGGGAAACCCCTCTTCCCCCACCACCATGCCGCGGGCTTGGTGGGTGGGGGGGGTGGGGAAGGGCGAGAAGGTGCACCCCCTCACCACGCCAGCACCCAGAGCTTGGGGGGTCTGGGGGGGAGCGGGCATCCCAATCCCATGCTGGGGAGGTTGTGGGTGGGTGGGGGGGAGGGGGGGTGTGCCCCCATCACAGAACTTGGGGGGGGGATGGCTCTCCCCCCTCCTCCACTGCCCCCACACCCCAGGGGGGGGTGATGAGTGGTCGTCCGCTGTTGTGGAGTTGGGATGGGCAAGGGGGGCGCGCCCCCTGACCCCCTGGCCACAACTTGGGGGGCAGGGGGGGAGCATTGTAAAGACTGTGTGTGCGTACAATTTTGGGGAAAAAAGCCCATGGGGACACCCCGGGGGCAAAGGAGCCCCGGGCTGTTAAAAATTTGACAGCCAGGCATATATTATGCCTTATCGGGTTGGATCCTTTTTGCCAAGGAAATGCCTATTGCTAAAAGAACAGAACAGAATGAATTTAAACATTTTTTCCTGGCCCAACCTCTTTCCACAAATGCTTTCCCAAACCCCACTTTGTATTTAGGTTGGGAAATGTGAAAGTATTCAAATTCAGAATAATGCTTTATGTAAAAAGGGGGGGGGGCGGTGATTAATTTTAAATTTTCCCAGTTGTCCTGATTTACAGCAAACTTTAAAAATCACAAGGTAAACAAAGATTAATTTAATTTCCCCACAAATTTAAAAAATTTTTATGTTAATCATTACTGCTTCACACAAGCGAATTTTTATCTTTTTATTGTAACAAAGCGAAGAAAGATTTTTCAGAATTTAACCCGAAATGGGAAAAAATTAACTGCAGATGTTTTTTAAAATGCAATTTTCATAAAATCGTTTTCATTAGAAATAATTTTTGTAATTAATTTTTCCCCAAAATTTGGGGCAAAACGGGAGAAAGGGCATGGTTTTTGGGCTCATTTCAGACCACGCATAGTAGTTAAGTTTCATTGTATCCAATGGGTAATATAATTTTGCTTAACTTTTATTATAATTATTGAAAACAAGGGGAAATAAAAGAAAAACTTTAAAACTTGTTGTGGTCAAAGTCCAATTCCACTAAGCAGTGGTGTCCAAACTTTGGCCCTCCAATGTTTTGGACCAAAACCCCAAGCCCTTTTGGGGGCACGGGCAAAAGGCTCAAAATTTTGGGGGGTTGTGGTCCAAAAATCTGGGGGGCCAAAATTTTTGGACACCCCTGTCTAAGTTTATCCTGTATTACTGGGGGGGAAAAAAAAGGGATAAAAGAAAAAACTTTTTTGGGAAATTTAAAAAGTTATAAACAGGATTGTAATTCTTAAAAAAAGGGAAAAATATTAAAAACACAAACTCTAATTTTTACAGAATTTTTGGTGTTTTTAAAAGTACCAAGGAGGTTTTAAATATCAAAACAGCAAATTAAAATAAAAAAACAAAATTAATAAAAACTTTAAAATGAGTTCTGAAAATAATAATTTAAATTTTTGTTAAAAATTACTAAACAGTTTTTAAAAGAACAATAATCAGAAACAATTCTTTTTAACCCTTGTTGGAGGCCAGTCGTAAGTGGATGCACGTCTAAAAAGTCTATGCCTTCTTGGGAAAAAACGCAAAGAGGGGCCCAAAACCAGTCAAAATTAACTACGTTGTGTCATGTGGCCTATCAGACCTTTCCAGAATCTGGCTTCCCTTTTTTATTTAAAAGAAGTGACACCTAGTTCACCCCGACAATCACGACATTGTTGGGGTTTCCCCTCTTTTTGATTACTGTATTTACTTAACGCATTACTAAAGAGCTACCTCTTCCCCCAATACACCTCAATTTTGAGTTGCCCCTTTTTTAAAATGGGGTGAAAAAAACTAAGGGGTAGGTAATGGTTTCTTAGCATCACCCCTTGCAAGCTATCAAAAAAACAACAACTGTTGGGGAAACAACAACAACTGGCGATTTCACTCAGTTGTTTCCGGGAAAGACAGATGACATAAAAACACAACTGTTCCTCCCTCGCGTTTTTTTAGAACAACGCAACAGCTGGTCCTATAATTTTCCCTTAGGAAATAAAAAAAGAAGCAGAAAAGGGCTCACTGCCAGCCGAGTCCCCAGGCCCTGACAATTGCCCTACCATTTTTTTTTTTTTTTTTAAATTTATAATTTTTGGGTTTTTTTAGGAGGGAAAAGGGAAAAGGAAAAAAGGGGGGGAAAAAATTTTAAAATTTACATTAAAATATGTCAAGCAAAGTAAAAAAAAGTAATATAACTTTTGAAAAATTTGCCAAATATTTCACAATACTAAAAAGTTTGTTATTCTTCCATTTTTTCCGAGAGATCTATCTGTTTTTTTAAAATGCCGAGAGCATCATTTCAATACATTCTCTTATTTTTCGTGGAAAATTTTTCCTGTTGGCACTTTGGTTGTTTCCAAATTTCCATAAAATATCCTTCAGCAACAATTACATGGGAAGTACATACTTGATCATATGAAATTTTTATATCTACTAATTTAAATAAGAAAAGTTTGGTCTAAGCTCTATTTTAAATTTTTCAGACATTTTCTAAAAATAGTTTTACATTTTCCAATAGCCTTTCCCTCTTTGCTGTCCACCACATATGGTAAAAAGTACCACAGTATTTTTACATTTCCAACTTTGTGTGAGCAATTAACATTTTAGTAATCGTGGGTGCCAGATGCCACATAGAACATTTTATAACATTTTCCTTAAAAGAAAAAATTTTTAAAGTTTTTTAAACTGTATTCCACAAAAGGTCCCATTTGTTTAATGAATGGGAAACCCAATTTTTCTCCCCTCTTACATAGTGTCTTTGCCCTGTGTATCAATCTTTTTTTCATTTAACAATATGGTGTAAAATTTACTAAGCCTTAGCATCCCCAAAGAAATATTTTACAAGTGATATCAGTATCATAAATCCCCCCCTTTTTGGTGAGGTCTTTGAAGTGTAAATAATTTTTGATACTTCCACCGTCAAAATTTGTAACCTTCTGAAAAAATTCCTATGGTTTCAATGAAAGGTAAACATTCAAAAGGTGCTTAATTTATAACTTTTAGATTTTCACTTATATGGGCATAATCGCCCCCAGCGGAATACCACAGTGGCTTTGGGTAGAATTGTTTTTTAATCAATAACCTATTCAACAGGGCGTTCCTTACCCAGTGTTTTTTGAAAGAGTGGGTTTTTGCCCTTTTTACCACTGTAATAATCCACCCCTTTGTCTAGGCCAAAACTTCAAGCTGCAAAATTTTTTTTGTCCAAATCCAGTTTTTTAACCCAGGTCGGGCAGCCCTTGTAGTTAATCTAAATTAGGAAGGGCAAAGCCACCAGTTTGGTTTCTACCTGTAGTAAAATTTTTAATCCTTGCTTTTTTCTTTTGCCTAAAATTACGATACTTTTTCCAGACTTAATGATCTTAAAATTGGGTAATTGGGCCAAGGTTTGAAATAGGAAAAGCAGTTTGGGTAAAACATTCTTTTTAAACTGCGAAATTTTCCGCCCTTTAAAGGGATAGTTGGAGCTTGCCCAAGTTTCGGGTCCTTTGATTTTTTTTAAACATTTCATATTATTTTTAAGAAAGAGTACAACATTAGATACGAAATCCCGATATTTTACCTTACTGAATGTTAAAACCCGTTTGATTTACCAGTTTTCACCATAGGTAGGTCAATTTTTTGAGCAAAAATGTTTTTTTCTTTGTTTACCTTTTTAACCAAATTTTAGAGTATGCCTCCAAAACTTCAAGATTTCAAAGAGGAGGCTGGGTTCCCCAAAATTTCCCAAAAAATATCTGCAAAAGCTTGTCCCTTTATAAATTCCCCTTTTGCTCTGTAACCTTGAATCCCGGGGTTTTCCCTTATAACATGTGGGTCCCTCCGAGTTAATATAAAAAAAGAGGAGAGGGGGGGCACCCTTTGCTGGACCTTTATTAATTGATTGCTGTAAGGGGCCATTGCTAAATCCTGGTTTTTGGGGTGGAAAGTTTTGTTCATTGCTGGCATTCTTGGCCCTTTGGATGTCAACTGAGTTTTAAGTGAGACCGGGATACATTATCAAAAGCTTTCTCAGCACGATGAAAGCAAAAGCACTTGTTTTTCTCAGAAGGGGGATTCGAAAATTTTCAAACACATGGGGAAAAATTTCTGATTTTGGGTTTAAAGATGCTTTTCGGAAGAAAGCCAATGATCATGCTATCAAGGGGGGGAAATCGTCCCCCTCTATTAGCCAAGATGGTTGCAAGATTTTATAATCCCCATTTTGAAAGGGGAATTGCCGTAGTTCTGTACGAGTCTTTGGGGTTTTCCCCTTTTTTGGGAATCGTGTCGTTGTTTGATTTTTCCGGAATCGGTATGTCTTCGCCTTCTAAAATGGATGTAAAAAAAGGGTTTTTCATATTTCCCGAGACTATCCTGAGAATTTTTTTTAAATTGAGCCGGGAGGTCGGGCCCCGGACCCGTTCATTTTTTTTTGATTATAGCTTCTGTTATTTCCCTCATTGTAATTGGGGCGTTTCGGGGTCTCTGTTTTTTCAGTAATTTTTGGGAAAATTGGGTTGTTCGGATAATGAAAGATGGCTCTTGGTCGATCGCTCGGCTTAAATAGTTCTGGTAGTTGCCCTTATTTTTTGGGTTTTTAACTGCGCTGTCGATTTTCCCCCCTTTTATTTGAGCATGAATGAGTTTTTTAGATTTTACCTTTTTTAACCTTAGGGTAACCTCTGCCGGTTTTTTGCATTTTCCCCCAAAATTCAGTTTTGGCCCAAATTGATTTTGTGGCTATATCAGCATCAAAATCAGATTTAGTTCTGCCCACAAGAAGCCCAAATCTTTGTCCCCTGCTCATTCGGGAGTGGGTTAGATCCGTTTCGGCTTTTTTATCGTATTGAAATTAATTTTAAAAAGCTTTTTCCTCTCTTTATTCTTTCTTGCCATATTTTGAATACAAAACCCCTAAAATAAGGTTTGAGGGATCCCACACGTTCCAGTGGTGACCCTTTTTCGGGTTTTTTCAAAAAAATAGGGTTTAAGTTTTGCTGCCTCTAAGTAAATTCTTTAAACCCTCCCAAGGTGAGTTGATTTTCCAGTGTCTGGCTTACCCGAAGATTTCAGCCATAGATGGCATTGGATCGATATGTTCGGGCAAAGTTTCTATGTCCCTTGATTTAGCAGGGGAAACGGGTGTAGCCCAGCACATATTATCGGGAGAAAAGAGGCATATTGTCTTTAATGGAAGGTGAAACCACTTTTTGTGGGTTTTTTCCCTTTTCCAAATATCTTTAAGTTCTAAAATGTTGGACATGCCAAAATATTTAGGGGATGGGAGGGAGAAACCCGGGGGTTTTCCCCTTTTGGGGGTGTTTTTCCTACACAAGGGATTACGGTTGAAATCTCCCAATATTATAAACTATTTTTTCCCGTATTGTAAATTTCTTGGGCCCAATTTTTCAAAAAAAATTTGTCTTCCTGGGTTTTCATTGGGGGCGTAATCCCCCAAAAAATTTTTCTTTAGATTGGATTTGCCTGGGCAAGGATCCATCTGCCCGCTTCGTCTTTTTCCAGAAGGGTGGGAAAGCTCTGGGGTTTAAAATATTTCCACCCCCCCTTTTGTTCTTTACTTTGTTTTTTATGTGGAAAAAATAAATTCCCCAATTTAAATTTGGATTAAAAATTTTTCTGCTTTCTCAAAAAAGTGGTTTCCCGTAAACAGAGATTGAAACTGTTGTTTTTTTGGGGGGAATTTTTAAAATCTTCCGACGCTTTGTGGGGTTTTCAATCCATTATATTCCATGTTAGAATTTTTGGGGTCTTTTTACTTCCAACATATTTTTTTTCCCTATTTTGGGCCGGAAAAGGTTTTTGGCCCGGAAAACCTCCCACGCGCCATGAGAACTTGATCCTGCTTTTGGGTCACTTGTTTTAGGGCTGATTTTTTTCCGGGTTTTAAACTTTGTGTGGTTTTTAGTATCGTTGTATCCCCACTTCGGAAGAAGGACGGGAAGAGGGGGAGGAAGTAGCCCCCCTTCCGGCGTTTTTATTTGCAAAATTTTAGCTTTCTGGTGGGGTTCAATTTCTGTAATTTCCCTTCCCATTGGAAAGAGAGACCTTTGGGGGAGACCCCCTTGTATCTTTTGTCAGCTGAGCAAAAATTTTGTGAAAATGAATTCTTTTTGCAGTTGACCGGGGCATCCCAGGGACGTCTTTCAATATTTTCCACTTTTGGGTTTATTAATTCCACCTCTTTGCTCGGGAAACCTTGAGGGTACAATCTCGGGGGATCTTCTGATAGTTTGACTATTACCTCCCGGGGGTATTTATTTTTTTTGGGTATAAGCTGTGGTTGCAGTAGAAACTCTCCCCCCCCTGGGAAATTTTTTAAGGGGGGGCCCTCAAGTAAAGTTGCCCCTTTTCCAACTGTAGTGTAAGGTTTTCCTTTTTAAAATTTTTGGGTTTTTTGGGCCCTTAAAAATTTTGGGGGGGGGGTTGTTTTCCCTGCGTGGGGCCCGTCTGCTTGTTTTTTTCCCTTGTGGTTTTAATTTCTTTTAGAGGGGAAATGGGTTTACGTTAAATTTTTTCCTTCCAAGTTTTTTAAAACGTTCCCCCGAAGGCTTTTAGTTTAGTATCCCACTTTTAAAAAAACCCCCTTTCATTTTTGCTTTTAAAATTTGGGAAAAACCCAATGTTTTTTGGGTTTATACATTTTTGGGCCCCGGGGGTTTAAAAATTTTAAATTGGGTTGAGTGCATCAAAAATTTTGGTTTGACTTTTTTGCAGACATTTGTTGGGGGGCCCCGGAAATAGAAGCAAATTTTTTTTTTATGGGGGGAGTTTGCTCATTGTGGAGGAAAAGAGATCTTTTTCCTCTTCTCTGAGATATTACAAAGTCTCAGTTTTTACTTTTTCAAGGGTTTTTTGTTATACATAAAAAGTCCGTAGAGGCGTATTGACCCCCTTTTTAAAGCCAAAAGAGTCCGAAAACCCATCGGGAGGTAAAATGGTGTTTTTGGGGTTAAACTCCCGGGTTAAAAAAGAAAGTGAAAGTGGAAAAAACGGCACCCCTTTCCCCAGGGGGAGTAATGACGATTAAAATGAAGAAAAAAATTTTGAGGAGAGTAATTTTTTTCGGAAAGTTTCTTACTCATTTTTTTTAAAGGGGTATCTGGGGGAAGGAAGCCACTTCATTGGGGGGGGTTTAAAAACCAGCCGTTCCCCCCGGTTTTTTCCGGTTTCCAGCCGAGGGAAATTTCCCCCGGGGTTAAAACCCCCCCAGGGGGGGGGGAACCGCCCGGGGTTCCCCCTTGGGGTTCGGGGAAAACTTTGTCCCAGCGGGGGGTCTTGAAGTAAATCACCCTCTGGGGATTTGGGGAAACCTTCAAAGCTAGGGGGGGGTGCTTCTGCAAGGGTCTAGCTTCCCCCGCCATCTTTGACTCCTCTCAATTTTTCCTCCCCCCTTTTAAGAAAGGTTAAAATTTATAAAAAAAAGGGAAAAATAATTTTTTTCCAAAAAAAAACCCTTTTTCCGAGCCATCCCGATCACTTTCCTCGGCCCCCAAAAGAGGCCATGGCGATAGCTGTATCCTACAAAACCCTTTGGGGGAATCTTTCCTCTCCTGAATCATTTTTTCCCCCAAATTCCACTACACGACTAAAAAAAAAAGGGAATTTTTCAGCTAAAAAACTTATGACACTCACTGCGTCTTTTCTTTAAAAAAAAAAATAAAACCTTCAAGTGTGGGACAATCTTGGTATCAACAAAGACCAAAAAACATGCCTCCTTTCCCCTTAAAATACAGAAACAAAAAAACTTTTGTGCCCACGCATGAAAAACTAAAACCCGTGCTGTGCCCCAGTGAACTTAAAAAAAAAATTTTATATTTTTCTTTTTCCCGCCCCAATGACATCCTTGCCTAACTAAAACCCGCTCGTTTTTAAGATAACAGGAAGGCCTTTTTCATTTCTGGTCCCCTTCACAGCTCTTTTTTGGTTTTTGGGTACATGGGAGGGGGTTTTTCTCTCTTTTCCCCCGATTTTGGGAACTCTCTCCCAGGGGGAAAAAGGCTGGCCCCATCTGTCCTGGAATCTGAAACAAGTGAAATTTTGGACCTTTTTCTACAAAACCCCTTTCCCCTGGACGGGGCCTGAGGGGGGGTTTTTAAATTTTTAAACCTTTCTGCTTTAAAAGGGTTTTGGGGGGTTTCTTTTGTTTTTTAAAAATGGATTTTTTTGACCCTTTTTTTTAAAAATTGTTACCCCCCCTTTGGGAAAAAAGAAAATAATCCTTTTAATTTAAGAAACCCCGGGCCCCTTTTTAAGGAGGAAAGGGGGAAAAAGGGATAGTTTAAATAAAAAATACCAATGATTTTTTTTTTTCCTTTTCCCAAAAAGGGAAATAAAAAAAACGGCCCAAAAACAATCTTTTTTTCCTGAAACAAAAAATCTAGCAAAAAAACCCCCCCCCAAAAAAGTTAGGGGGGAGAGGGGATGAAAAGTCATTGTAAAACCCCCCAAAGGACAAAAGATTTAACAAACGTTCCCCCCCAAAATCATGCTTGCCACAAAAATCAGGACACGATTGGCAGACATTTCCCCCGCTATTTTTTCCTACAGTTTTCACTTTTTAATTTCTATTTTTCCGGGAAACTACAAGAGGTAAAAGTATTCACGAGTCTAGTGTCTTTTTCCATGGGTATTTGACATTTCCCCCCCTTTCTTTGCTAAGAAAAGCTTTGGGACTTTTGGTTTTTGTTTTTTTTGGGTTTAGAAATTCTGTTCACATTGTTTTGTTTCACTTTTGGATTATGTGTTTTTTTCTTTTATATTGGCTCTTTGAGGCAGTGTGTGTTGGTGTGTGTACCCCCAATCATGTGAGGGGGGGACATCTAAAGTGGTATGGGCTGTGATGGTTTCCCCTTAATTTCTTCAGGTCATTCCACTGGGGCTGACATATTAACCTAAGACTCTCTCAACCTTCTCTGAAAAACATTTACCCCCCCCCCGGCCCTTTTCGTGGTTCATATACTGGGGTTTCCTGGTATATCATGAGACCACAGTATATGAAAGGCCCCCTGGGGCAGGCCTCCCCAAAAGCCCGGGCCCCGGGGGGGCCAAAAAACTGGCCCGTCAGGCCTTTTCTGAGTGGCCTGCAGCGGGGGGGGCCCCCCCCCTTCCCCCCCCCTCCTTTGCCCCTGTTTTTTTAAACGGGTTTCCCCTGTGTTTCCCTTTTTGGTCCCCACCTTCCTTCCCCCCTCCCCCCCTTTGGCCCCCACCTTCCTTCCTTTCCCTTTCCCTTTCCTTTCCTTTTTCCCTTTCCCTTTTCCCCCCTTTCCCTTTCCCTTTCCCTTTCCCTTTCCCTTTCCCTTTCCCTTTCCTTCCTTCCTTCCTCTTTTGGGTTTTCCCACCTCCCTTCCTTCCCCCCTTTGGGGCCCCCCACCTTCCTTCCCTGCGGGTGGGGTTGCGGGGGGGTTTCAGTGGGGGGGGCTTATGGGTCAGTGGGGGGGGGCTTGCGTGGGGTGGCAGGGTGGGGGAAAGCAACCGACTCCTGAAAACATTTTCAGCCCCCAAATTTGGCCCTCCTTAAAAAAAAAGTTTGGGCCCCCCTGCCCTGGGGTTAAGGTGGAGGGGCCCTTGTTTCAGGCCCCCTGTACTTTCCCCCCGGGCCCTGGGGCTGCCCTAAAAAAGGGCCCCCAAGGGGTTTTTCCTGGGGCCTGTTGGAGGCCCCAAAGGCCCTTTCCCGGGGCTAATGGGAAAGTCACTTCCGGTTTGGGGGGGAAAAAACCATTTTTTCCGAGGCCTGAAAAGGCCCCAAAACCCCGCCCAGAGGCCCATTCAGGGCGAAGGGGGCCCTCAGGTAAGTGTTGGGGGACCCCAAAAATTAACCCCCCCAGGATCTCCCTGACCAG
Organism: Phrynocephalus vlangalii; assembly: GCA_037367305.1. NCBI lineage: Eukaryota > Metazoa > Chordata > Lepidosauria > Squamata > Agamidae > Phrynocephalus > Phrynocephalus vlangalii. The sequence goes on from JAWVWN010002904.1 coordinate 17,951, forward strand.
CACCTGTGTTTCATGGATTTTCAATTACTGCGGGTTGGGTGGGGTCCCCAAACCCCCTGCAATGGGGGGGGGATTACTGTATATTTTTTCTTCTGGGGTTTTCTTCAGTTGCCTCAGCTTTGCTTGAAAGTCTTTTTAAAAACCTGAGGGAAAACCCGCTTGTAGCCTAGAAAAACGGGCCCACTTGATAAAGTTGTAAAATTGCAATCCCAAATTATAGTAATTTTCCCATACCCCACTGCCCACTGCATGAATTTTTACTACCCCCCCCGGGCATTCAATCCCCCCATAAAAGGCTGATCTGCTTTCACTTTAAAAAACACTTTAAAGGTGGCTAGTTAGAAAGGAGGTTTAGGATAGTGGCAGATAAATGTCCCAAAATTTGGGCCCTTTACAATTCATCTTTGGGGGGGTTAATTTAAAAATTTTTCTGTATGAGAAACAAGTTTCAAAATTTTGGGGTGCCAGGTGTGGTATAGAAAACAGGGTTGGGGGGGGGGGTTCTTCAAAAAAAAATTTATTTGACTGTGTATGTACCCTCGGGTCATAGAGAGTGGGCAATCCTAAAAGGCCCCTTCTACACTGGGGTTTTTAACGGGGGAGGTAGATAAAGCTTATGTTACTGAACCCCGGAGAGAAAAAAAAGATGTTTTTCTGCTTGTTTTTCAGACTGTGTGGGGTTTAAAACCCGCTTAACTGTCTAATAAATTGAGAGACATATGGGGAAAAACCCTATCAGTTTAGATGGACCCCAGGATTTTGAAGACAAAAATCAGTTGCGCTGAAAACATATGAAAAACACTAACAATGAGAGGTGTGCTCATTCCACCCGCTCACTGCCCTTTTCATCATTTCAAAAAGGGGGAAAGGGACTTCCCTTCTTCAGACTGCTTCTTTAACATGGCTAAAATGATGATGGAGAAGGGAAAGATCAATATGCTTCCCATGTTGTGCGAATTTCCCCCACACATTCTTAGCTTGACTGAACCAGGACTTGTATTTATTAGCACCTAGTTTGCATAGACAGAAAGAGCTACTACAATTCTCAGGCAGGGATAGCTGGTTGTCATGTTTGGGTGGAGGGATTCTGGATCCAAAGTCCAAAAATTTAACCTTCCCCCATCTGTGTTGGGGGGCAAACAATAAAACAAAAATCCCGTTTGTCCTAAACCATTGTCAAAATTTCACCTGTGTAAATTTGCTGGGCCCCATTTTGCTAGGCAATCTAGACTCCACCCATTCAGTTGTGCAATTCTATTGGGACCCATTACGCAGTGTGCCTGGGGAATGTGGGCCCTTTTGAAACCACTCCTGCCTTGGTGAATTCAGTTGCCCACTTGTTTCAACCACATTACAAAAGGATTGGCCCCTAAAAAATTGGTACAGAACATCGTAAAGACTGCATCAACTAGGGGGGGGAAAGCTTTTTTTCCCCCATGATTTTCAAAAACATTAAATTTTTCGGCTTTTATCCCGTTTTTAAAAAAGAAAACAAAGAACATTTGCATTTTTATCGATAAAATTTTTGATGAATTTTTAAATTTTTCATTGTAAAATTTATTTTGAATGGCTGCTTATAGACATAGCTTCTATAGTATTGTCTTTCTTTATTCACAGTTTAAAGCCCCACAAGAAATTTGTTGCTTAGTTATACCTAGGATTCAGTAATTTAACCATATGCAATTGCAAATATCAATTTCATAAAATGGACTAAGATTGCTGAATGAGAACTTTGATTTCAAGAACAGTGAAAGAGGAAATGAAACTCAAATATTCACTATGACACACTGTTTTCTGTCAAGCACAAAGGATTTAGGTGAGTTTTATAGCAACAGAATAAAATCTATAAGAAATACCTATCTATACAATTATGCTATACTGTAGTACCACACTTTTCACATTAAAATATAACTTATTTCATTCTCATATGAAATTTTTAAAAGAATACTACATGCCGTATAAAAATTGGAGAACCATGTCTTATAAATATTTTTTTTTGTTTTCATTGCTCACCTGCCAAGTTTTCTGCATGCAAAATAATATGCACATTGCTTTAAAACATGTTGTTGAAATATTAGTCCCTTTTTGCTTCTAATATTTTGCCAGAGAACACCTGGCTTGTACTTAATGGCTACTATAAAATGAATTAAAACTAGTATTTGGATTTATTCCACCACACAAGAACAGTGTTCAAAATAAAGCGTTCTTTCAAAACAGTCCTACAGTTCTGCACATTTAAATCCCACAGAATCAGTGAACTTGCATGTGGATGAAAAATCAGATGGAATCAGTCAGTAAATAAGAAACATACTGAAATTAATTTCACATAATTATTGCCAATAATTAAAATCATACCACCAGAAAATATACATTTTAAATAGTGGTTTTCTAGTGCAGTTGTTTAGTTTTAAAAGATGGTGACATGGCAGGTTTATTTGGGAAACATTCCCAGAAGATATTTATTAGCTAAACAATCCCTTAACTGGTTTTAACTTGTTTGGGGGATATAGCATGGCCATTTCCAAGTACAGTACACAGAAATCATAATACAATCTCTGCTTCAATCATAATATGTGTATATTATAGATGTTCATCAAAAGCCAAAACCTCGATCCAGTGCATAATTAAATTAATGCTCATAAAAAGCAATAGATTTGAATGTATTGACAAGCCTCAACAGTTCAATAGTACTGTTTGCAACTTAATATTGTTACATTTGCTTTTGGTATTTTTAACCAATACAGTGGACCCTTGTATAACAAACAGCTTGTATAACATAAAATTTGTACAACATAAAAATTCCGGAGATAGGGGAAATTTAACATAATTGCCTATGGGGGAAATCCGTACAACATAAAAATGGGATTACTCTGCTTTCAATGCATTCCTATGGGAATTTGTATAAAGGAAAAATTGTTTAACATAATTTCATTTATACAAATTAATTCCTTTATACAAGGTACCACTGTATATGGAAAGCAAATAAAACTCAAGTTTTTACAGTTTCAGCCTTTGTGGAAATGTAGAAATAGGGAGGTTTGGCATAAAATGGTTAGGCATTTAGCATGGTTACTTACGCTGTCTTTCTGACTTCTAACAACCCTAGTTCACTTTCAAGGTATGTGAAATATTAAAACAGTGGTTCCTCACTGCCATTTCCCCTACCCCAGTAAGTTTCCATAGCTAAGCAGAGTAACTAACTGTCCTTCTCAGATCTTAGGAACAGGAAAAGTGGAAT
>JAWVWN010002905.1:0-57296 GCA_037367305.1 Phrynocephalus vlangalii
TTTTGGGGTCGAATTTCGTTGTATGTGTATACTGTGTATATACACACAATGACAATAAATTATTATTATTATTATTATTATTATTATTATTATTATTATTATTATTATTATTATTATTATTATTAAAACATTGCATTGAACCTCTTTACCTTAACAGGAAGATTGTTGCCAGTTGTGTTCTCATGATACTCCCTGCCACAGGATGTGGTGATGGCATCTGGCCTGGATGCCTTCAAAAGGGGATTGGACAGATTCATGGAGGAAAAGTCCATCACAGGTTACAAACCATGATGGAGAAACCAGGGTACTTCAAGGGCCAGATGCAGGGGAGTGGTATCAGGAGACAGATGTCTAGTCTCATGCGCTCCCAAACGCATCTGGTGGGGCCGCTGTGAGATACAGGAAGCTGGACTAGATGGGCTAGATCAGGGGTCCTCAAAGTTTTCAAACAGTGGGCCAGTCCACCACCACCCAGACACCACTGGGGGCCGGATCACAGTCCAAAAGCAGCTGCAGCGGTTGGCTTGCTCACAAAACAGGGGGTAGGTGGGGGGTGCAATTGGTCCCAGGGGCCGGATTCAGGACCTTGGAGGGCCGCATCCGGGCCCGGAGCCTTAGGTTGAGGACCCCTGGGCTAGATGGAAGCTGGACTAGATGGACCACCAATTCCAGCCTCCACAAGCCGGACCAGCAGGTTACCGTGGTCGACGGTATCAAAGGCAGCTGAGAGATCAAGGAGAACCAGCAGGGAGGAGCACCCCTGTTGGCCTCCCTGAGGAGGTCATCCTGCAGAGCGACCAGGGCAGTCTCGGTTCCGCGAAGGGGTCTGAATCCAGACTGGAAGGGATCCAGGATATGATTTACCTCCAGATATGACTGCAGCCTAACGGCAGCCACCCTCTCGATCACCTTGCCCAGGAAGGGAACAATGGCGATCGGACGATAGCTGGACAAATCATCCGATGCCATGCCGGGTTTTTTAAGGGTGGGTTTCACCACGGTCTCCTTTAAATGGGAAGGGAAACATCCCTCCCTAAAAGAGGCCGTGGCAATAACAGAAACCCACTCGGGCATGTTCCCTTCAGCAGATTTAATAAGCCAAGCTGGGCAAGGGTCGAAGGGAGTGGCCGCCGGCCGGCAACAAGCCATGGCTCTGGAGGCCTCTGCTGGGGATACCGACCCAAACTCATCCAGGAGGGGAGAACGGAGGGGTGAGGCATCAGAGATCCCAAAGGGTGGGCTAGAGCAGCTGGGGGGGGGAGTCGGAACGGATGGCCTCAATTTTAGATCTAAAATGGGCTGCAAATTGCTCACTAGTGAAATCACTAGGAGGAGGCCTCAGCTGACTGGGATTGGAGAGGTCCCGAACCACACGGAATAGCTCCGCCTGGCGGTTCGAGGCCTCGCCAATTCTCAGGGAGGCATAAGATCTTCTGGCGTCCCTGATCGCGCGAAGATAGCGGCCAGTCAGCAGCTTAAGAGCAGCCCTATTCTCTTCCGTCCGGCTGGCCCTCCAGGTGACCTCTACTCTCCTACGTTCTTGTTTCATCGACTGCAACTCAGCCGTATACCACGGAGAGGAGCGGTCTCCACATCGTAGCAGGCGCTTGGGGGCGATCCGGTCCACCGCCCCAGTGGCACCCACGTACCACTTCTCCACCAGGGCATCGACCGGATCATCTGCCAGTCCACCAGAGAGCTCCCCAAAGGCCTCCAGGAACCTAGCTGGGTCCAGAAGCCTTCGGGGGCGGGCCCAGATGTAAGACGGGCGCTCCCCATGAGGCGGGGCGGCGATCAACAGGGAAATTTTAGCAGGTAGTGGTCCGACCATGACACGGGCAGGGGCAAAACACCCCTAACCCCCAGACATGAGTCTGACAACATGGAGGAAAACACCAGGTCCAGGGGGTGGCCAGCTCTATGGGTGGGGCGTGTAACATGCTGAGATAAGTTCATGGAAGTCATGGATTCCATGAATTCCAGAGCCGCACCAACGAGTTCCTCCTCGGCGTGCAAGTTGAAGTCCCCAACCACCAAAAGGCGGGGGGATCTCAACAAAGCAGCCGAGACAAACTCAGCGATCTCTGGCAGGGATTGTGCTGGGTTGCGGGGAGCATGGTACACCAGCACAATGCCAAACTTATCTCACTGACCCACTGATAGATGAAGGCATTCGACCCCAGAACACACCATTGTCGCAGACCTGCTAACATAAAGGGATTCCCTGTAAACGATGGCCACCCCGCCACCCCTACCCTCCGATCTGCCCGCCCACTGAACCTGAAACCGGGGGGGGGGCACAACAGGGAGAGGGAAGCCCCTCCCTCTGCACCCACCCAGGTCTCGGTGATAAACGCCAGGTCAGCACGCTCATCCACAATCGAGTCGAGGATGAGAGGGGTCTTATTATGCACCAACCTGGCATTAATCAGGAGACAGGACAGGTCGGAGGCGCTGGCGGAATGGCACCCAGGGACGAGGCGGTGAGCGAGGGGATCAGAACGGGGGACAGGCAGAAGATGCCTGGCCCGAGTTCTTCTTACCCGACCGATCCCTCCGCCCAAATCATATCTCTCATGGCCAGACACCACTGAGATGTGAGTCCCTGCCAGCATGGCGAACGGGAAGCGGAGAGGGAGAAGGGGGGGGGAGAAAAAAATTTAACAAGGAGCAAAGAAGTGCAATACAAAGTAAAAATAAAATACAAACAGTATCTAAATACAATGAGCAAAGAGTAAAACAGAATCAAAACCCTCAAAAAAACAAATGAAAAGGTAAAAACAAAACATGAGGTTAGGCACTACCAGGGCAGAGCAATTAACAGGCATACGCCTGAGCAGATGGAAATGGGGGAGGGGAAAGGGAGCGCATTACCAACAGGCATTGTGAGTCCTTGATGGGAAGCAGCCATTTGCGGAAGCAGGGAGAGATGTAATTAATAGGGGCAGGGTGGAAACACCCCATGTCCCCCCAACCCCCCCCGGTCCTCAGCCAAAATGGGCTGTTCAAACCTCCGTGGCCCCAAAACTCCCCGCAATCGTCCACAGTCTCAAAGGCAGAGTGGCAACCGCAGTGGCAATATCGAGTTGTTGGAAGGCGGTAAGCCGCAAAGGGTGGTGACAGGCAGCGAATCATAAGGCAGAGGCCACAGCAGTCGCAAAAAGGGACTCAAGGCAGCTTACAGTAATGAGGGACAATATACTGTCCAATAGAATTAAGTGATATTCAAGTATTGAGAGCATGGATTTGAGGGACATCTTACAACATTAACAGACAACATTACATCAATGCAAATCACCATGTATTGGTGCTGCAAGTCTAGCCCAATAAACCAAAGGGTCGAGGTAAGAAAAAGGACCCCCACACTTTTGGAAGGGGCGCTAATTTTTCCATATGCAAATCATCAAAAAATTTTAAGGATAAAAAAAAAAAATTTTAAAAAAAGGGGAACTAAGGACAAAAAAACCAGCAAGGAGCCAAAATCATTTTTCTCCCGTTGGGCCTTGCTTCCCTTTCTTCACCCCCAAAAAATCCCCCCTTTTTACAAGCCTCGCAGTACTGTTTTCCCCAAAAAACTGGAACCTGTCAACAGAACACCGATCAAAACCCTTTGCACGGGCTGTTTCCCCTCATGCCCAAAAAAACCACTTGAGGAAAGGGTGCAAATAACTTCAGCAAAAGGTGGTTCCCTTTTAAAAATTGGTTTTTGACCCAAACACACAATCACAATACTAGTTTTTAAAAAAATTTATAAACCTGCATAACGTTTTTTCAAGATTCCACCCAACTATTTTAACGGGGAGAAACGCATTGCACCCCGGGGGGGAAAATACTTTTTTTTAAGGCGACAAACCAATAAAATTTTTGTGGCTGAGACCAAAGGAACTTTTTTCTGCTAAGGCAAAAAAAAAACTACGGGGGTAAAAATTTTTTGGGTTTAAAGGATGGCTAGGGATCTAAAATATGGCTTTACCAGAAACGTTCAAAAAATTTGTTCTCCCCACATGCCTTAAAAAAAAAGAACAGAACCTTTCTAGCCGGGGAAAGCTCTAGTCCCAGAACATCCTTTTAAAAAGGACTGAGAAACTACTTCTGAGAACATCTAGAAAACGTTTGGGAAGGGTCACATAACTCTAAATTTGCTTGACAGATGCAGTGGGGGTGATGAAAAGGAACCCAACAACAATTTCCCCATGCAAACAACTGACCAAAAATTTCTTTTGTGAAAAAAAATTTGGAGCTGAAAAAGAAACACAGCAAATCAAAATAAAATTTTTCGATGTAAGTATCCTTTTTCAAATAAAAAGAATGCACACCCACACATCACCTCTGGACCCCAAAAAACCACATGTCGGTTTAATCAAGGAAATCCCTTGCATACAACGGGGTTGGGGGGTTGTGTTTTAAAGGTTTCCCAAGAAATGCCCAAGGTGTAAGACCGAAAGACCCCTTTTTTTTGGGACCCCAAAATTTTTAGGGCCCCACCTAAGACAAAAAATTACTGCACAATAAAAAAGTAAAAAAACATGCTGGGGGGAAGGTATTTTGGCACCCCGGGGGAAGGGGGTTTGAAAACCAAGTAAATAGGGAAGGTAATTTTTTTCTTTTTTTCTTCTTTCCCCAAAAACCAAATTTTTTTGCTTTCTACAGCAAAAGTCATTTGGGCCACAATTGACTTTAAAAAGGCCCCTTTTTTACTTCCTTTCCTTCTGCCTTCAAGAGGGAAAAATCTAAAAAGTCGTCCCCACACACCTTCCTCCCTTTTAAATTTCCTTTTTGCTTTGCCCTGGGTAAGGGGGGCCAAAATGCATGTTTTGTTTTCCAACAAGACAATTTTTAACGGTTTTTTTTTTCCCGATTCGAATTAGTTTGGCCTTTTTGAGAAAAAGAAGGGGGGCGGGGTTTTGCCTTTTTTCCTTTTGGGCCCCCCTCTACAAAGACAGCCGCACCAAAAAAGAAAAAAAAAAAAAAAAAAAAGCTAAAGGATGGAAAAAGGGGTCCCAAAAAACCTTGGGGGGGGCAAAAAATTTTTTGAAGAAAAGCTCAAATGGGAAAACATAAATTTTTAAAAAACCAAAAAAAAATTTTAGACTCTAAACCACCAAACAAACCGTAGGGGGTTTTCAATAGAAAAAATAGAAAGGTTTTTTAAAAACCCGGGAAGGAGAAAGAAAAAGAGAAAAAAAATGTGGTGGGCCAACATCCCAAGGAAGTACACTGGGGGGGTTGGTTGCGGGTGTCACCAAACCCCCAAAACAAAGAAGAGTGGAAAAACTGGGTTTGATGCGTTGCCAAAAACACATAAGGGAGGCCAAAAAAAGGAAAATCCCCAGGAGCTTAAAACCCTTTTCCCTCAGGGCCCCCTTTTCATGACCAAAATTTTTTTTCCCGATTGCAAATATTTTGGCAAAAAAGGGGGGTTTTTCTAAAATTTAAAAAAAAGTCTAAAACCCCTTTTTCCCCCAAACCCGTGGGGGGCCCCGATTTTCCCCCGAAAACCCCCAAAAATTTTTGGCCACCAACTAGTAAAAGAAACTTCGGGGGGTTTTTTAGATCAGGAACACTGGGGCCCCAAAACCTTTTTAAAACCACTGGTCTACATCATTTCCTTTTCCCTTTTCCCGTTCAGTTTTGCGGGGGAAAATTTAAACCTTAAAAAAAAAGAGGGTGAAAAATAGCAAACCCCCTTTTAAAAAAATTTTCCGGGGGGCACCGAAGTTTTTAGATATCCAAGCTTCTCTGATCCCCGGGCCCCAAAGACAAAGGGAAAAAATTTCCCCCCCATTCACAGAACAGCAAGATGGTTGGGAAAGGGAAACCCCCCTTTAAAATTTTTGGGGGCTTTTAAATCGAAAAAAAAGGGTTTAAAGCCCCGGAACCCCAGGAGGGGGCCCTTCCTTTTCAAAAAAGGGAAAAAAAGGGGGAAAAACTGGGAAAAAAAGGGCAACCACGAACACCAATGGGGGGCAACACAAATTTTTTAAAAAAATTTCAAAAAAAAAAAGGGGGGGCCCACCTGTTTGGGAAAAAATGTCACATTTGGGTAAAATTTTAACTCCTTTACACCCAAAACCCTAAAATTAAAAAAAAAAACACCCCCCAAAAAATAGAGTGCACCCCAAAAAATCTGGGGAAAATAAACCAAAAAAAGGGGCCCAAAAAACCTTTTTTCTTAATGAAAAAAAATTGACGGGGGATCCCCATTGAGTCAGGGAAAAATTGGGGAGCCCCAACCCCCCCAGGTTCCACTAAATTTTAAGTGACCCTTTTTTCCCTTTTTTTTTTTTCCCAAACCCAAAAAGAAATTTTTTACTTTTGAGCAAAATCTCTTAAAAAACAAAGGAAACTCTGGGGGAGTTGATTTTACCAAACCCCCCCTGATTCGATAAGCCACTGCATTTTTAATTTTTTATACTAAGCAACAGGTTTTTGGGGGGGTGCTTAAAGAACCTTTTGGTGGGTTTAAAAAATTGATAGCAAAAAAACCAAAAAGCCAATAAAATTTTTTAAAAACCAAATTTTTAAGCACCCCCAAAAAATAAAAAAAAAAATATTCCCCCCACCAATTACCCCGAAACCCCTTAAAACCCCCCCTTCCCCCTTTTTTCACCTAAAAATATCCCAATATCCCCCCGGGGGTTTCCCGATACGTATTAAAACTAACACAAGGAAAAAACAAAAAAGAAAAAAAGAAATACGGGGTAAAGTTTGTGGGTGGTTTTATGGGGTAAAACATGCCCCTTTTGGGGTTTTCAAAGTTTTAAATTTTTTTTAAAAAAACCCCCCCTTTTCTGACCCTAAAAAAAAAATCCAAAGATGAAAATTAAAAAACAATTTTTTCCCCGAAGCCCCCCATTTATTTTTAAAATTTTTTCCCAAAAAATTTTTCCCAAAAAAAAAACTCAATTTTTTAAAAAGGGGGAAAGGGAAAAATAAAAAATTTTTTTTTTAAAAAAAAATTTTTTAAAAAGTTGAAAACAATAAACCGGGAAAAAATAAGAAAAAAACGGAAAATTTCTTCCAACAAAATTTAAAAGAGAGAAAAAAAATTTTAGCAAGAGGTGGGGCCTTTTTTTAAAATTGGGGGGCAAAGGGGGAATTTTTTTTTTAGTCAGGGTAGCCCCAGGGCCCATCCTGAAAAGTCCTCCTAAAATTTTTAAAAAACGGGGGGGAAAAAGGGGGAAAAAACACTAAAACCCTCGGGGGGATTTTTTCCAAAGCTTCTGTTCAAAAATGTTTCCCCCCTACCCCTTCTGCACTCAAAGGGAAGGGGGTTTAACCCTTTTCCAAATCTCTTGCCAATTCAAAAATGTTGCCCCCCCAAATGACAAAAAAAAAATTGGGGAAAAAATACTAAACCCCCGGGAAACTCATCTGACCGCCCCTTTCAATAAAACATTTTTCCCGTTTTGGGGAAAAATTTTAAGGGGTTTTTAGTATTTTTTGATGTTGGTTTGCACAGAATGACCCAACCCCCTTTCCCTTACGGGGTTCTTTCTTTCCCCAAAACCCCAACACAAAAGGGGGAAAAAAATTTTCCAAAAGCCCTTTCCCCGGGGGAAACCCCCTGATTCCCCTTGGGGCCCCGGGGATCCTTTTTAAAGGGTGATTTTACCTTGGGGACCTGAAACTACTTTCCCCCCATTTCTTCCCTTTTTTGTGCTTTAAAAACCCCCTTCCAACTAGAAAACCCCTTTAAAGGGGCTTAAAAGGATGGGGGGATTTTTTAAAGGGAAATTTGTGTACTATTGCCACCCCTTTTCCATGGCAAAGTGGAGATTTTTTCTCCACTTTTTGAGGACGGGAATTTTTTTAGCAATAAAACTTAAGGGTAAACAAATTTTTTGGCCTTTAAGTTTCCCCCAGATTTTTTCCCCCCTGCCCGTTTAATTTTTCCCAAATCCTAGGACGGGGGGTGGTGAACCTTAGGAAAACCAAAAGTTTTGGACCAAAACTCCTATCCCAAAGCTGGCCCCTTGGGGAAAAACAGGGTTTGGGGAATTTTTGGGGGGCCAAAAAAACTGGGGTTTTTAAAGGGGTTTTTGCCACCCAACATAGTAAAAAGATCCTATCAACTAAAAACCTTTGGCTCTTTTTTCAATAAAAATTACTGGGTTTTTTATGTGTTACTTTGTTTCCTCAAAAAACCCCCCCACACAGCTCTTCACTTGTGGACAACAGGGAAATTGCTTGCTTCAAAGCTGAACTAAATGTTTTTGTAAATCAAAGTAATTTCATTTTAAAGGGAAAAAACCCAGGAAATGACTTTTTCCATTTAAAGTTCTGATTTAAAACTGAGATTTGAAAAAACTCTGCTGCACAAACCCACACCCAAACCGAGCACTGAAACATTGCTTTTTTCCCCTCACACGCCCCTGAATGTCTGACCTTGCCCCTAAAAAATGCTTGCAGAATTTAGGGGGGGTTTGAAATTCACTGCTTTAAATTTTTTGCCCACTATAACCCGGTTAAACTTTTAGAAAAACAATTTTTCCCCGGGGTTTAAAATAGGGGCCCCTCGGGAAAAAGATTTCCAGAGTGATACCCCCACCCTTTTCATTTCCCCCCCCTGTACTTGTTCCTGAACTCACCACAAAAACCTTTTTAAAATTTCTGAAGCTGGGGGAGTCCGGGTTCTGAAGGGGAAAAAGTCTGTAAGATTCTCATTTCCCCGGGGGTTCGTTTTTTTCTGGGAGTTGATTTAAAGGCTACGGATTTTTTTTGAGAGTTTAGAAACTTTTCGCTTTTCATCCCCAAAACAGCTTAAATGGGAAAAAAGTGTTGAAACTACACCCTGCAGTGTATTGTTGCTTTTTTTTAAAAAAAAAAATTATTGAAACAGGGTTTTAAAAAATCTGCCCCAAACACACACACACCAAGGCTGCCCAAAGATACCTCCCAAAGAGAACCCCGGGCCGCAGAAAAAAAAAGCTTTTTCCCAATAAAGGTGGAACAGCACCATGGGTGAACCAAAACCCCAAAACCTTGAAATCTGAGCAACCCGCATTTCATTCACACACTTTGGGCCTAAAGGCCCTTTTGGGGAAACATGCTTAACCACGGGAAATTCTTCTTTAAAGCTTTTTATTTTTCCCAAAAATTTGTGCGGCAGTGCAAACCCGGGGGGCCCAAAAAAACCACTTCACTTTGGTCCATTTTAATTAAAAAAGCCCCGAACTTCCTAAAATTTAAAAAAGTTTCCCTGAAAAATACCTGCTGCTATTTCTTCCTCCCCCCCCCTTTCAGACATTTCAAATGATTTTGTACTTTACAATCTTTTTTTTAAAATTAGATTGTTTTTTCTTTAATTGTTTAAATTTTTTACAATCAAACATCAGTAACTTTTTCACTACTATGCATGTTTCCCCCAAGAAGAAATCCCTTTGGGCATAAAAAACATAGAATCATAGGGGGCGTTTTTTAAAAACACCCCAAAACTCCCCCGAAAAAGGCTGCAAGGCCCGGACCAAAAAATGTTTACCCACCACTCCGGATTTTGGGCAGACAATTAAGGGTGACCCCCGCCCATTTACGTAAACCAAAACAGCAGTTTTTTTCTACTGTTTTTTGGGAGGTGCAAAAAATTTGATCCTTTTTTTAAGGATAGTGGGGTCCCGGGGCCTTCCCCCGGGCTTCCGTTTGTTTTTTTTTTTGTGCCCCCCCCCCTTTTAAGAAATCTGAATGCGGGCCCAAAACAAAATGGGGGGTAAAAAACATTCTTTTTTTCTTTCTTTTTTCTCTTCCCTCAGGCAGCCAGCAACCGGGAAATTTTTGGCGGGGGGGGGTGGGGACAGAGGAAGAGCAAAACCCCAAAGATCTCTGGTCCAAATTTAAGTGGCCAGCGGAAAAAAAAGGGGGTCTTGTAAAAAGGCCCAGATTTGGGAAGAGCCCCTAAAAGGGCCACCAAATCCAACCCCCTCCCAAATGTGGGAAACCCCCCATCACAATATTTTCCGAAAAAAAAAGGGCCATCCAGCCCTGCTTAAAAACCTCCAAAAGGAGACTCCACCACCCCCCAGGGCAGCATATTCCACTAGCCGGACAGCTCTAACTGTCATAAAGTTCTTCCAAATTTTCAAAGAAATAATTTTTTCCTGTATTTTTAAAAACCATTGCCCAGATCCAGCCCCTGAAGCCAGGGAAAACTAACATGTTCCCTCTTAATTTATGACATCCTTTAAAATTTTTTTTAAAAACATAGCTTAAATTCCCCCCCTCGCCTTCTTTTTAAAGGGCTAAAAAATTCCCCATTCGCAAAGGGCCGTCCCCAAAAGCCCTTTTCCTCCAAAACCTTAAACCATCCGGTTGCCCCCCCTCTGCACCCCTCGGGGTTTTGCCCAAAAACCTTTTTAAATTGAGGTGCACAGAACTTGGACACATTTCCCCAGGTGGGGTCGGGACCAAGCAGAATGAGGGGTTTTTACATCACACCCCTTATTAACATCACATTTGCGGACTCGTTCAATTTTTTTGGTAAAAACCAAAGACTCCCAATCCTTTTCACAGGTACTATTTTCCAGCCAAGTTTTTTCCCCACCCAAAAAACTGGGGAAATTTCTTTTTTTTAGCTAATGTAGCACTCAAATTTTCCCCTCTTTTTGAAATCCTTTCCCCGTTGCTTGGCCCAGCCTCTATTCTGTCCAGGCCCCTTTTTGGGGAAAATTTTCATCCTTCCTCTAGGGAATTAGCAACCCCTCTCAATTTGCTAATAAACGCAAATTTAATTAAGCAAATTTCTCTATTCCTTCCTCCAATTCTTTAATAAAAAAATTTTTGAATAGCACTGGACCCAGAGCAGAACCCGGGGGAAACCCCCCCGGGTCCCCGCTCCCCCAAGCCAATGGGGGCCCCATTTAGGGATCATTTTTTGGGGTGAAAAACAGCCCAACCAAATACAAACCCCACATAACAGTCCCCAACTATCAAACCCCTTTCTACAATTTCTTAGCAAAAATACCAGGGGAACCCTTTATTGAAAGCCTTACAAAAAGCCAATAAGCAAATCCACAGCTTTCCCCCCTCTTTCAAACCAGGCTTGAAATTTCCCTATAAAAAGAAAGATATCAAATTATTTTGGCATGACTTTTTTTTAAAAGAAACCCTTTTTGACTTTTTGGATAAACAGCATTGTTTTTTTAAAATTTTTTTTGCATCGACTGTTTAATAATCTGCCTAGGTCTTTCCATGATTGAAGTAAAGCTGACTGGGCGGAAAATTATTTGGGGGTCCTTTTTTTTTTTCCCCCTTTTTGAAGATGGGGAATTGGGCCCTCCCCAATCGAGGGGGAAAATTTCCCCTTTGTTTTCCAGGTTTTTCCCAAAAGTTTTATTGCCAAGGGTTTCCCTAAAATTACTTTTCCCAGTTCTTTTAATACCCCTTGGGTGTAATTCATCGGGCCCGGGAGACTTAAATTCATTAATTTTTCCCAAAGGTTTTTTCCTGTACAAACCCCCTCTACCTTTTCCCTATTTTTAAATTTCCCGTCCTACCTCTCTACTTTTTGGGCCCCACGGATAAGGGTGATTGGGTACTCCAAGGAAAAAGGGCCCATATGTACTCATGCCCCAAATGAGGTCCATAAAGGTTGCTCCAAAAAAACTCAACAAAATTTTTCGGGGAATTAGCTTCATATTTTCAGTATATAAAATTTAGTTGATTTACTTTTGAGTAAACGTTTTTTTGAAATAGAAATAGTAATAACCTTGTTTAAAAATTTTTTCCCCTTTTGCAGAAAGCATATTACTCAAAAAAATTATTTTCAAAAAGGGAAAAAATATAAAAAAGGGTCAAAAAAATTTGGCTCCCAAAAAGCAAAAAGGGGTATTTGAAGGAAAAACTGAAAAAATTTTGAAAAAATTTTTGGGAAAGGGTTGTTAAAAAAAACCTGAAAAGTTTTCTTGGGGGCATACAACAAATTTTAAATAGCCCAACGTACTGTCCCCTTAAATTTTTGTACATATTTTTGAAATTTTCCCTCTTCCCCGCACCTTTTCTATGATTTTTGGGGCGGGGAAATCCTTCACCCCCCTTTCCCTTCCCCAAATTAAAAAATCCAAAAATTAAAGCTAAAAATAAATCAAAAATTTTTTTCTGGGACCCCAGTTTCTTTTTCCTTGCGCCTTTAAAAAATACTTGCCCTGTGTTTGAATTTTTGGGCAACCAATTTGGGAACCAAAAATGCCCTTAATTTAAATACATAAGCAAAAGGGGAAGATGGGTTTTCATTAGAAAAACAAATAAATCCTCAGGGGTATCTATTTACTAAAGTTAAAACCCTTTCCGGGGAGGCAGAGAAGTAAATACATCAAGATAAACGGCTGCGGGGGAAAAGGGATTCATTTCACCTTCTATAAACGTACCCAAACGAAATTGGGGCCCACTTTCAGCCAAAAAAAAATAAAACAGTTTTTTTAAATGGTGTTTTTAAAAAAGCACAAAGATTTTTTTTCCCCACTTTGATATAATTTTTAAAGGGTGGGAATGTGCTTCGTTTGCAAAGTGCCACCAAAACCCCTTTGCTTTACATCCTTTTTCATCTCATCACCCCGAAAATAAATTGCATGTCATCACAATTCTCTTTTCTAAGGAAGGCCCTAATCCGGGGTTTCCCCAAACCCCTTTAGAGTGGGGACCCCTTTGGGGGCCCGAATGCCCAATTTCACGGGGGTAAACCATGAGCCAGGGAAAAAAAAGACATAAACATTTTGGGATTGGATGGGAGGAGGGGGGGGGGGGAAGGGGGGGGGCGAAGGGCGATTCCAGCCTGATAGGGGGGGGGAATGTCGTAAATGGCCCCGGGAGGCTCCCAATTTTAAAGGGGGGGCCCAAATGGGAGGAAGTTCTCTATGGAAACCTTGGCAGTGGCCCTTCCAGCCAAAGGGGGCTTGGGGCCCTTTTTTTCCCCAAAGGGCAAAGGGGTCACCACCACGGAGGAACAAAAAAGGGGCACAGAAATTAGGAAGATTTTGGAACCACTGCCAAAATACATGGCCAGGATGGGAAGATCCCAAAGGAACCCGAGGACAACCTGTTTTGGTGGAAAGATGGGGAAAAAGAAGGATAAAACACCGGATGGGCAAGCACAAACCATGGAAAAATTTGCAGTCCCCCCAAAGGCCTTTTTTTTTATCCTTCCCCCCCTTTTTTCCCCAAGGGGGCCAAAAAACTTCTGGAAAAAAATTTGGGGAAAATGTCCCAGCACATGAAAAATCCTTCTTTAAACCAAAATTTTTCCCTTTCCGTATTTTAAGCAGTTCTTCTAGTTTGCTGTAAATTTTTTTTGGCACGTAGTTGGGAACTCAATTAAGGAAGGGGGCCCACTGCAATTTAAATTTTTGAAAATTTAAAATGCTATTTTGGTTAGTGAAAAGGATACCTTGTAAAAAGGGAAAATTAATTCTTTTGCAAATGAAATTAAAAATTAAAAAAATTTTTCCCCTTTATAAAAAAATTTCCCAAAAGGAAATACTTTAAAAAAACCCGATTAATCCCTAATCAAAACCCAAATTTTATTTTTGTATGGATTCCCCCCAAAAAGGTTTTGGGGTTTAAGAAAATTTTTCCCCAACCCCGGAATTTTTTATTTTTGAAACAGTTTTAAGGATACAAAACCGTTGGTTAAACAAGGGTCCACTGTACTGAGAAGTGCCACTTTGGGCGTGCAAGCTCTGACCTTTAATTTATGTTAAAAGCAGGGAATCTGTGGCGTTTCTTTAATAATTGCAAGGGGTCACACCATACGGTTTTTTCCTAAAGGGGGTGCCCCCCTTTGGTTAGAACACCTTTTAATTTGAATTAAGGAAGAACATGTTAAAAAGCATTTTACTACTACAGCTGGGGGAAAAAATTTACGCTTTGCTCAGTATATTTTTTGGTGAAGCCCTTTAAAAACCGGCCCTGAAAAGTGAAGCAACCCCAAAGCGGGTAAAAAACTGAAAAATAACCCCAAAGGGTTATTTTAGGTTATGGGGGGGGGAAAGGGAAATTTTCCGGGTTGGAGTAATAGAACCAATCTGGGTTTTTTTGACAAATGGAAGGAAAAAAAAAAAAAAATTTGGGAAAGGTCTGGGGCCCCCTTTTCTTTTGGGCTGTTTTTCAAAATTTGGGTTTAGACTTTCCTCTCAAAACCAATCTCCCAAATCCATACATGTAAGGTGGTTGAATTCATCAGGTTTGGGGAGCTGATTCACTTTAATCTTATTACAAGGGGACGGTGCTCTGGGGCTACAAAACCCACAATTCCTCAAGAAAAATTGGATTTTTTCTGCCGGGAAAAGGGCCCCTTTTGCAATACAATCATTGCCTTGGGGGGCGGCATGATAAAAACTTACACCTTTTCCAGTAGGCCTGCTAACCTACTCACTCTTCTCATTTGAAAATTAATTTAAAAAGATGATATCCCAAAGCACCCTTTTATCAAATATTTTAAAAAGGAAAAATGAAATTTGGGCAGCTAAAAAATTTGGGTTTTTCAACACGCTAAAAAGGGGTTAGATTGATTATCACTAAAAATTTGGGAAAAACAATTATAATTTCCAAAAAAAATTAAAAGTTTGGGAAAAGGCAAAAAGGGAAAGAAACTTAAAAAGAGACCCCAAAATTTGTGAGGATTATTTTTAAAAACTAAGACAAACAGCATCAACATCAAAAATTTTCCAAATTTAAAGGCATAATGATGGGGGGAGCGGGGGATTTTTTAAAAAACTGACGGGGAAAAAAATATAGGGTTTGAGATGAAAAAGCGGGGCACTAATTCTAAAAAATCCTGAACAACTCGGGGGCAAAAAAGGCTGACATTATGATTTTCCTACTTTGGGCACATCATGAGGAGAAAATTTTCTCTGAAAATTTTCAATAATGATTCCCGGGGAAAATGGGGAAAAACATAGTAGGAAATGGGGGAAAGAAAATATAGATGGATTTACTCCCAAAAAGGAAATCACAGGTTTTTGAGTTTCCAAGAGCTGAGAAGGGCTTTGGGGGCCTGGACAATTTGGAGCTCATTATCGGGTTGGGCCAAAAAACAAAAGAACTTTATGATTTATAAAAAAACCAACAAATGGGGGAAATTTTTGGGACGAAACCTATTAAGGCCAAACAGTGTATACAAATTAAAGTTAAAAAAAAGGTGCAAATGGGGGTTTGGGAAATAAAACGGATATTGGGGGAAAAAACCCATTGCCCTACTAATAAAGGGAAGGGGCAATTCCCCCAGAAACCCTTTAACTTTTTCTGGAAAAGGGAAAAGGGAGCCCCAAATAGAGAAAATGTTTTTAAACCACAGGGCTCTGCTTGGGGGGGGGAAAACATTGTGTTTAGTAGATTTTTGTTTAAATTTTCCCTTAAAATTAGATGTATATATGTTTTTGGGTTTTTCTTCATTTGTTCATTTTTTAAAAATTCTTTTTCAATTGGTTTCGTCTATAGGAAGGGGAAAAAAGGTTTTGTTTTTTTGCCTCATGGGCAAAATTCCCTTTGGGCCAAGCCTCTTTAGAAAGGGGAAAATTTTCAAATTAGTTACCTCATTTGCATGAAAAGCTCAGCCCCTTCTCTTTCCTTTTCGTTATTTTCTGTGAACTAATTTTGGGGGTCCCCCTTTGGTTCACCCTGGTTTTGGGTTTTTAAAAATAACTCACTTAGCAATGTAAGCAACAAAATTTTTAAGGGATTGGGGGGGGGGAGGCCCTAGAAAACGAAAACAGAGGAGCCACAGGCCAAGTGGAAGAGAGTGGAAGTAATGTAAAAGGACCCGGGGCAAAAAAAAATTTTTTAAAAAGCTACCTTTTAAAAATTTTCCTCTTAAAAAAAACAATAATCAGAATAAAATTGTTTTTTTAAAAAAACCCAATAACCCGGGGGGTGGCAATCCCCCCTTCCCCACCCCCCCCTTTAACAGTAATTTCAAACTCAAAGCATTTTCCGAGAAAAAAAACCCGGGGGCCCTGCTCTTATTCCCAGTGGGTGGGGTTTGTGATCCTAAAAAATTGGGGGAGGCGGGAAAAAAGGGGAAATTAAATGAAAAAAATATTTTGTCTATTTTTTTCCCCCTAAAGTTATTTTTTCCCAGGGAAAAATTAGGGAACAAAAACACACGGGTTTTTCCCCCATCCGGAGAGAGAGAGAGAGAGAGAAGCTGTCCAAAAATTTCCCCTCAAGGGGCCAGGGAACGAAAAGCAAACCATGGCTTTTTTTTTTCCCCCGGCCGTGCCAAACCCTTGATACGTGCAATTCCCTGGTAAATCACAATGAAAAAATTTTAAAAAAATCTTTTTCCCTTGATTAAAATGGCCCTTTTTGGAAAAACCCCCCCCTTTTGCCCCTTGGCCTCTCTTTTTCTCGGTTTTGTAGGGGGAATTTAATTTAGGGCCCTGTTCCATTTTTACAAGAACTGGGGAATGGGGAATTTTTTTTTCCCTTTTCTATCGCCTGTCCTTGTGAAAATTGTTTTAAAAATTTAAAGCTCAGGGGTGCCAAGAGGGCCCTAGCACATCTGATCTCGCATGATTTGGGAAGCTAAGTAGGTTCGGCCCGGGGGGTTAGAAAATTTGGGAAATTGGAAAAACCCCCCAGGGAATACCCAGGTCCTGTGGGCCCCCTTGGGATAGGAACGGAAAACCAATCCAGTATTTTTGCCGGGAAAAACCCCCATGGCCAGGGGGTAAAACGAAGAGTCAATCATGACTGAAAACAACCCAACACACACAAAAAAGCACCCAAACTTAAGCATTACCATATTTTTTTGATTATTTTTTTTTTACTGCACTTTTTGGCCCAAATTTTGGGGGCCCTGAAAACAGCTTACAAAGAACAGTTCATAAAACTAATTTTTTGAGGCCCTTTTTGGTTAGTTAGGAGACACATAAAATTTTTCCCAAAATTACCATGCTTGAAACCACCTTTTTTTTCCCCTGACCCCAAAGCAAAAAAATTTGTTCCTTCACGGGATTTCCTGTTTCCATTCAAAAAAGGTATCTGTTTTTTGGGCATTTCCATGCCCGGGAAACAACAAAAGGGGGTTTTCATATTGAAGTTTTTTTAATGCACCCTTTTCCCTTAAACCAAGAATGAAAAGGGATACCAATTGCCAATAGTTTAAAATCCGGCAAGATAAACTGAGCAGGAAAGAAAAATCCCGGATGGAATTGAATACTTGGGGGTGCTCAAACCTTCATAAACATGTGCACTAAGATATGGGCACACACCCCGGAAAATTTTTGTTTTCATGAAAAAAAGGAAAGGGTTTTTTTTTTCTAGTTTCTTTTTAAAAATTTTTTTTTAAATTTTTAAAAAGCAAAAAAATGGCCCCAGGGAAACCTAGAAACATTAAAATTGCGGGAGAAGCTTTACCTAACTCTCCCCTAAAAAATTTTGGGGAATTTTTGGGTTTTTCGGACATCCAAAAAGGGCCCCCCCCCCCCCCCCCCCGAGCCGCAAATTCCCCCGCGCACCAGAAAAAACCCAAAACTTAGAAAATTTTTCCCAAAAAAAGGGCTCTTTTTACAATCCCTCAAATTTTGGTGAAGATTGGGTTTTAAGCCGACGTTTTACTATCACCCACAAAGAAATTTTCCCCCCCCCCCTTTAAAGTGCCCCTTAAGAAGCTGGTTTGGGGAAAAAACCAAATTTTTCCCCCAAACTTGTGATGAGATCAGGGGAAAGGGTTTTTCCTGAAAAGGTTTTGGGTCTACAGCTGTGTAGCAAATTTTTCCCCCCTTTAGAAATGGGGCATGTTTTTCATAAGGCTTGACTGGGAGGGAAGCCCGAAAAAGGGCCCTTGCGGGGACCCTCCCCCCCCCCCCCCCCACAATTGATGAACAGAGTCCGGGCCTCTAACTGCCAAAGAGGGTGAAAGAGGGAAGTGTCAAAAGGGGCCCCCAATTTTCCCTTTGACGGGCCTGGGAAAGCCGGGCCCTTTGATTTTGAAAAACCAGTCCTGCAGGGGGAGGCAAAACCGGGTTTTTACACCAGGTTTTCCCCTTTGATTTTTTTTTAACCCTTTAAAGAAAATTTTTCCCCTGAAAAAACCCTGGAACACAAAAAGCTACGCTAAAAATACAATATAATTCAAACAATTTTTTTTTTTACCTGCTCCATTCCGGGTTTTACTGTAAATTGGCACCAGCTCCCCGGGGGTTTCTCACACAGAGAGGGGGCCCTTTCCCTTTCCCCTTTTGTCTCTTTCACAGCTAACGGCCGGGACAAAACCGGAGGCTTCGCATGCAAGCCATGCCCCCAACCTCCCAAAATTTAAACCGTCTTTCTTGTTTTTTGGGGTTGATGGTTTTTTTTTTGTTTTTTTTTAAAAAAAAAAACTCTTACTTTTTATTTTTGGGAAGTCTTTTTTGGGGCCAAAATTTTCTGAGGGACTTGAAACAGGGGGGCAGCGCGGGGCCCAAAGGAAATTGGCAGCCCACTGGAGCTAAGCCACATAAACTTTGGACACTTTTGCAAAATGGCTTTATTTGTTACAAAGGCAAATTTTCAACCTGGGGAAACTGCAAAATGAAAAACATTTGCAAGTGAAAAGGATGAAAAATTTTTGCTCTGGTGTTTCAGGTATTTTAATTTTCCTTCCCATGTTTAAAAAGGGAATGGTTTGCTATCTCTTTGGCTGTACCCAGAAGTATTCATCCCCCCTCTTTTAAAAAAAAAAAATGGTGGGGGTGTGGGGGGGGTAAATTTTGTAAAAAAAGCTCCCAATGGATAAAAGGCGGAAGGAGATGGCAAGACAGGGCAGTTATAGAAAAAACCTTCAGAGGTGGGGCCCGTCCCAAAGGAGGGGGAGACAGACCATTTCCCAGAAATAACTAAATTGCTCCCTTAGTTTGGGTTTAAAATACTATCTTGCTTTAAACATTAGATTAGAGGGCCCAGGGATTAAAAGCAGCTCATTTAAATCTTCTGTGGGCCTCTGGAAACAGATGGCTTTTTTGGGTATTTGTAAAAAATCCCCATTTTGATTTCCATTTAAGGTTTTAATCTCCCTGTAACCAAAGAATAAATAAATTAATGAGAGGGAAGGGACCCCAATTAAGTCCAAACCCCTGTTAAAAATGAAAGAATAAAATCAATAAAATTCATCTGACGGTTTACGGGCAAATTTTTCCCTCTTGAATGCCCCCAAAACGTTGAGTGCTCACCACCCCCAAATTTTAATGGTTTCCCTATTTCTGAAAAGGGAATTTTTTTTTCCCTTGATAAAACATGAAAAAAGCCTTACGGAACGGGCCCACCCATCTAGTCCACGTTTTATCTGACCAGTGGCTAAACTGTTTGCTTCAGGGTTTTCCCAAGCAAAAATGTCTTAAACCTGTTTAATTTTTCCCCCAAAAAATGGCATTGAAAAGAGATCCTGCCTATCACTCCAACCCGGGGGTTTTCCCTTAGGAAACCACAATGATACCTTTAAAAACCCCTTGTTCCCGTGAATTTGCCCAAACCTTTCTTAAAGCTTTTCAAGGCAAACAGCAGTCCCCCACTTTTTCCTAAAAGGGAGTTAAACAAAACCATGATAACCTGGTGGAAAAAAGTACTTTCCCCCTTTTTTTTTTTTGAAAAACGCCCCCAAAATTTTTCATGGATTGACCCCCTAGTTCTAGTGTTGTCCAATGGGAAAAAAACATTTTTTTCCTTATCTATTTTTTCCCCCCGGGGTAGGAAGCACCTCTCGTGGCTTCCAATTTGGCCCTTCCCACATCACCAAAACCCTTAATTGTTTAACTAGATGGGGGAGTTAAAACTTTCTCGTACCAAAAGGGTTTAAATGCTGTTGAACTCTAGCCCAAATCCATGACGGAAAAACCTTTGACCTAAAGCATTTTTTTAAGCAAACAAACAAAAAAAACAAAATCAAATAACTTTAACCATGTTTTCAGAAAAGTCGGCATTTTTACTGTAGTGCTTTTTGGAATGTGTTCTTTAAAAGATCTTTTTTGCGCCCCAAAAGTGACTACAGTCTAAACTAAAACTAAAAAAAATTTTTTTAAAATGCGGTTTTTTTTTGTTTTAGAGTTTTTCCCCCCCCCAAACCCTTTTCCCCTTTGGGAAAAGGGAACCAAAGGGGTTGGGCTTAACAGAAATGGGGGCCCATTAATCCTTTAATAGGGGACAATATACAGTCCTTTAACAATTAAAAATTTTTCAATATTGGGAACTGGAAATTGGGGATAACAACAGAAATTAAAACAAAAACTTTATTTTAAAAAACAAGAAACACAACAGTTAAAAACAAAAAAAAAAATTCCTTTAAAATTTAATTAGGGGAGGGAAAAACGAACATTAAAAACAAAGTTTCGTCCCAATTCAAAAGGGTTTTTTTAAATTAATTTGGTTATAAACACAAATCTATGTATCAAAAAAATTTCAATAAGACCAATTTAGTCCATAATTCAGGGAAAGCTTGCCTGAAAAGAAAGGTCTTTCCCTTTGTTTCCGGAAAAAAAAACAAAAGGGGGCCTCCGGGCCCCCCTCTAGTGGGGGGATTTTCCAGATCGGGGCACAGCACCCCGAGAAGCCCCTTTTCTTTGGATTCCCCCCGTGAAAAACCTGTGAGGGGGGCGGGATGGAGAAAAAAATCCCTCTCCCTGATGCCCTTTAACATCCAAGTCATTTCATACGGGATTTGATCTTAAAAGGAAGCTTGGACCCCCCCCCCCCCCCGTAAGGGGCTTTAAAGGGTCACGGTCAGCCCCTTAAATTTGGGTGCCCAACAGTTTGTTTGGGCACCAATGGACTGTTTTAAAATAGGGGGTATGTGGATCTTGTCCCCCCGCCCTAGTCACCCAATCGGGGTTTGCTCTTTTTAAAGACCTTTTTGAATTTTCCTGAGACTTTTAAATTTCCGGAAAGTTTCCACATAGAGCCATAAACATTATCTACCCCGGGACATCACTAGGGCATGGCCCAACGGGGCCCCGGGGCTGCTTTTCAAGAAATGTAACTTGTGACTAGGTTAATTGTCCCAAAATATGTTCCTGGCCACAGCCATAAACCGGTGAAATCCGGGCTCAAGAATATTTCCAAGACACCCCAACTCCCAACCCCCTTTTTTAAATTTGGGAGGGGGTCCCCACCCCTTTATGGGTTTTGCATCCCTACCCTTGTTCTTTTTTTTCGCCCTGACCAGGATCAACGCGTCTGTCTGGCTTTTTTTCCATTTTTTTATCCCCTGGGTTTCATTCCCCCCAGCTAAGCACCCGTTTTAAACCCAAAATAGTACTCCCTTTACTTTTGTTTATTTTTTTGTTTTCAGATATTTTTTTCAGTTTTTATAGGGTCAAAAATTTTAAAATTGACTGGGGGGGGGTTTAGTTGTGCAAAGAAAACCACTACCCTCATTTTATTAGTTTTGGGGCACTTACCTAACAAAACGAAGTAACCAATTACGTTACCCCAGGAAAGGGGCAAACTATCGGGAATTTAGTTTGGGGACTACAGCAAAAAAAGGGAAAAACACTGAACTTACAACCCAAAAACAAAGTAAGAGGGGCCACATGTGCTATGAAATAAATAGGCAGTGCAGAAACCCACTTGCAGGAAACCCCAAAGAATAAACAGGAGCCACAAACACTCATCTGTTGTGTATTGAAAAAAAGCAATATTTAATGTTTTTACACACCCACCTGAAGAAAACCCAGAAGTTGAAATCTGTTATTTTTCCCCAGAGGTTTGCGGGAAAAGCCTTAAATGATTGAGAAATTTTCCACCGAAAATTTAAAAGTCATTCTGCCCCCCCAAATTAGCACAAAAAAACAACAAATTTGAAAACTAAAAACTACGGGGGGGTGTGAAAAGCTCCGGCTGTAAAAATTGCTTTTTCACAATAAAAATTTCCCTCTTCTCAGTTAACAGTAAAAATGCATTTTTCCAGACTATCTGAAATAACAGTGGGGGGGGGAATCTCCCAGGATATTTTCCCCAGCCCAGCAATCAAACCCCACGGGCCGGGATTTTTTTTTATTTTTTAACTTTCCCCGCCCCCCCTTTAATTATTTTGTTTGTGGAAATTTATGAAAAAAGGGTGAAAGGGAACACGGGGAAAACATGAAGACTTAGAAGTAAAGGTGATATAGGCTTTGGGCCCTTTCCCCCCAAAAAATTCTTTAAATAGGGGTTTGGCTTTCAACCCCCAAAAAAAAAACCTCACTAAGCAAACCGTTGGGTCCCAATCTCTGCGGGATGACTGTAACTCATGCATCAAGCTTGGGGGTACTTTTAACGGGCTTGAGTGTCTTCTGTTGTTTCCCCGCTTTCATGGGGAAAAGCCCCCCCCCCCCTTTATTTTTTTTTGGGGGCCTTAAAAAAACACAAGATTGCCCTTTTTGGGCAACGAGTGGGGAATTTGGCCATGACTTTTTGAAACCTCCCCCCCCCCCCTCTCCTCTCTCTCTCTTGTTTGTGTGTGGTGTTGGGTTGTTTGCATTTGGGGGAAAATGTGGAAACTATTTTTCCCCCCCCCCGCTTTTGGGAACTTTTTAATTCATATTTTTTTTTATTGCTCTGTGGCAAAACCTAATTTTCACCTTTCTAGCAGTCTAGGGGAAAGGGGGATCCCCAAAGATCCTTTCCAGTTCACCGTAAACCCCTCAAATTAAGGCTTTTTTTTTTTTTAGCTGCCTGGAGGAGCCAGGGCCCGTTTAAGGGTCAGTTGTTTCTGGGGCCCGTGGCCAGCCTTCAGAGGGGCCCCGACCTTAAAAATGGGGAAAAAAGAGCCTCTTTTCCCGCTTCCCCCCCAGCCCGGGTTTGGGTTGGGGGGGGGGGGGGGAGGGTGTGGCGAAGGGGGGAGGGATAGGGTCGTGAGAAAGCAGTCAGGCACATGAGGAGAATGAAACAGAAAATTTTAGATTACACCCCCCCAAACCCAAACCCGGGGGGGGGGTTTTTTTGAGGTAGGGGGGGGTTTTACCTGTTAGCGTTAAATAAAAACTTTTCTTAAAGTTGGGAAAAGGGCCCACAAATTTCAAAACCTTTCCTGCCCCAAAGGGAAAATGACAGTGTTTTTTCTTCCCCCTGACCCAAGTCAGTCCCTTTTTTAATCTATAAAAATATAAACATGATGTGGCCCCCTTGCCCTTTTTTTTTTTCTTCCACTCCGTTTTGGAAATTGTTTCAGAGGCTGCAAAAAAAACCCCATTTTTACTAAACACAAATTTAGGGTCAGAACTGCTTCACACCAAAAAAGAAAACCCGGAAGGGGGAACTACAAAAAAACCCCGTCTTTTCAATTTTCAAGAGGAAAGCAGCCCCCCCACTGCCCCCCCGGGCCCCCCCCAAGCAAATTTTTTGACAGAGAAACTGAGCACAAAGGATTCTGGGAAAATTTTAACGTCTGTTGTGAGGCTTGGTCAATACCGGGAACTTTGGGGCCCCCCAAAGGGCTGGGGGGGGGACTTTTCCAGCCCATTTGGATCCAGGCAGGTCTTAAAAAAGGAACAAAGGGGCCAGAAAATATTTTAAAGGGGGGGGCCAAAGTGGGCCCCTTTTTCCCCTTTCGAATTTTGGGCCAAAAACCCCTTTCCCCACCCCCCATCCTATTCAAGAATGGAAAGGGGAATGTCGCGTTAAAAGGGGGGGAAAGGTAATTTTTAAAATGTCCTCAGATTGGCCAAATTACATTTCCTTTTCCCCCAATCCCATTCCCCTTTAAGGGTTTAAAGGGGGTTTTTTTTTTTATAATTCCATCACAATTCCAGGCATTTCAATTTGGGAAATTTAAAATCACTAAATTTGTGAAAATAAGATTTGGCTAGACCCCCAGCCCTCCCAATTTCAATTAGGAATGGATCATTTAAAAAGAATACCAAACAGGTTAAAAATAAAACAAAGCCTTAGACTGAGTATAGGGTGAGGGCGCCCAGCCATAAAAAATTTTTTGGGGCGGCTGAACAAACCGGGGATCACCCCCTCAAAAATTAATCAATTGGCACGCACTTTTTCCATGCCTCCTTGCTTGATGATCCAAACTAAAAAAATTGAATTTTTTTTAAAAAATTGGGGGCCCGATTTTTATCCCACAAAAAATGTCTTGTCTCTTTTTTTTCTGGGCTGGACATGGAAAAAATCTCTTTTATGTGGCTTTCGTGGAGGGAAAGAACAAAACCCAAGGGGATAAAAAAAAGGGTTTTTCCCCTCAGAAAAAAAGATTTGAAAATTATACAAGTACCACCACCCGGCAGAATGGACTTATTTTCCCTACCCCGGACAAAAAATGAGCCCTTTAGATTTCCTTTTGGGTGGGCCCCTTTTGGAGGAGGTGGAGGGGTGAAAACCCAAAACTCCCCCCGAACGGACAAACACCCAACGAGGAGGGGGAAAAAAATTTGAGCCCAACTGGGGGGTGTGGGGAAACCTGGGGGGGTTTGTGATGTGTCGGCCAAACACAACTTCAAAGCACATGCCCCCGCGCAAAATCCCTTTGTGTTTTTAAACTCCCCTAGGCTGGGGTCCCCCGGAGACCCAAGGGCAAAAATTTCCCCTTTCTGATCCCCCTAGCTATGAAAGTGAAAGTTTGGGCAATGAAACAATTGACAAGACGGAAAAAAAAAAATCAATACATTCAAAAATTTGGAGAAAGTTTGGAAAAAGGTGTACCATGTTTCCTCTAAAAGAAAATAGGGAGGTCCTGGATCACGTCAACCCCGAAACTATCAAAGTTAAAAAAAAAGACTGAGGCTTTGGTACCCCGGACATCATTAGATCAAGGGTAACTGGGAAAAAACAACAAAAAGGGGGGAAAAGAAGGGAAAACAGAAAAAAGGGGGCAAGCCCAAAATGAATTAAAATTTTACTTTAAAGAAGGAATTCCCAAAACCCCCGGGGTTTTTCAAAAAGCAAGCAGCTTTTTAAAGGCAGGGCCTTTTTCAAGTTTTATTAATTCATAGAGGGTTTTCACAAACAACTCATTTGAAAACCTAACAGCCAAAAGGGAAATTGTGTTTTGAGTCAAGCAGGCTGCATAAATGACGTTGATGATTTGTCTTTTTTGCGCTACAAAAAATAAGGTTGGGAAAGATTAAATTAAACCACAAGCCAGTGTTTCGCTGGAGTACTTTGGGCTTTTTTGCAATAGTGAAGCCACAAAAGGGGACAAAAATCAAGCTTTTAAAAAGGTTTTTTTTTCTGTCGTTATTGGGTTTTTTCAAACAATTTAAATGCATTCGGCAACTTTTTATCAGGGCAAAAAGCCCATAGCAAGATTTAAAACAGGGAAATTTCCAGCGATTACATAATCAACCCCCCCAATTTGGGACTGTGGAAACCAGGAAAAAAAAATGGGTTGGGGTGAGGGCAAAAGCAGGGGATGCAATAGTAAAAGATTTTAAATACTTATTGTCCTTTTTTTGGGGACCTCCATCCCCCAACTCCAATTTGGCCTTCCCCCCCCCCCCCCCTCCCTCCCAGTTGCAGCACTCCCCTTTGGTAATTCAGTTTGGGGGCCAATTCAAGTGCTGGTTCTAACCTATAAAGCCCTTAAAATAAACTTGGGGCCCCCAAAAAAATTTCCCCCAAAGGGCCTTTTCTCCCCCTTTTTGACCTGCCAGGGGATTAAGATAATTGAAAAAAAGGCCCCTCTCCCCCCCCAACACCTTTCCAGGAAAAGGGGGTTCCTTGCCATTCCACTTTCCTAGACTCGGAAAACTTTCTCCGCAAGAGCCTGGGGGTTTGACCATCATTACTAAACCTCTCACAACAGATGAAACTTTTTCTTTCAAAGGGGTTTCCCTTAGGGGGAAATTTTCTTCAATTTTTTTTGCCGTCACATAAAAAGAAGCAAAAGGTTGGGGTAAAAAAATCCTTTTTGGGATTGACAACTTGGGGAAATAATCAAGTTACCCATCTGTTTTTTAGGGTCTGTAATTGCTGGGTTTAAGTAAATGCCTTTCCCCGTTCAAAAGGGGGAAAAGGGCCCCATTGGTTTATTTTTTTTCTGCATTTGGATCTTCAATCCTATTGGGTTTCCCGCCAAAAGGTAGCCCCTTTTCATTGGTTGAAAATTTTTCCCCCCCAAAAATTTTAAACTTTTCCCACCAGTCCCCGGCCCCCATAAAGTAACCCTCCCTCCCCAGTTTCCCCCGGCTTTTCTCTCCTTGAATTTAAAAAGCTGTTCACTAAAGCTTTTCCCCCCCTTCTTTGTCTCAGAGCTGAAATCACTGCTGAATTTAAAAAAACCCCAAAGCTAAAAAAATATACTGGCGACGAGGATGGGGAATTCCCCAAAAGCTGATAGCAGAGCTTTATCACCTGACTCAAGCCGGGTTTTTAGCAAGACAAAACTCAACCCGCTGGCCCGAAGACGACCCTGCCCGCCTGGAGAAAGGAAAGTCCCCCCGGGTCCCTTTGGGGCCCTTTTCCCCCGTCCAAGCCTCAACACTTTGGGGGGACTAAAGTTGAAACGTTTCCCAGTTCTTCGCGGGGGCTCAAGGAATCACAGATGCCAACAAAAAAAGGGCCCCCGTTCCTGAGTTGCTGTGGGGGGGAGACCTTTAAAAGGGGCCCCCCCACGCTCCCCCCGCAAAGCTGAGTTGGGGGGGCTTTAACACACCCCTAAGCTCCGCCGCAAATGGCTGCAAGGGTCCGGGCCCTTTAAAAAAGTTTTTTCCCCCCCACTACGCAGTTTTCATACAATTTAAATGCGCCCCCCGCCCACTTTTAAACGCCCCGCGCACTTTTCCGTAAACCCCCCTTTTTGGGTTTTGGGAAAAAAAATTTTAAACGGAAAGTGCCTGTTGTCCCCGCTTTTTTCGTTTTTTTTATTTGCCTCCCCCCAAAAAGGGAACCCAGGAAATAAACGGGTGCGGGGCAAAAACCCCCACCCCACCGGAGGGAAGAATGCATTCTTTTTGTCCCCTGTCAAAAGGGTTTTTTTTTTTCCCCCCCCCCTCACGCAGACAGAACAAAGAAGTGCGGAGTGGGTGGGGGGGCGGGGGAAAAAGCAACAACCCGCCCAAAATTTTTTCGGTCCGAATTTAAGGGGCCACGGATCTTAGGGGTTTTGTGTAAAAAGGCCCTGAGAACAGCACTCACTAAAATTTTTTACCCCGCCCGACAACCACTTGGCAAACCCAAACCCGAACCCAGATGGGGGCCCGGGGGAAGGGGTTCCAAAAAGGCAGCAGCAAGCCGGAGAAGCGTGGCTGCATTCCCGAGGACTCCGGGAGCTTGCTCAGCACTGTGGCTTTCCCCAAAAAAATTTAAACACTCTCTTGAATAAATTTGTTGGGGGGGTCTGCAGCAAAAAAGCCCGAAGGCCATTGGGGGCAAAGGAAGATGTCACCCCCGCCCCCCGGGCCTTTAAAGAAAGGGCCCCTGCCACAGAGAAATAAAGAGCAGGGAAAAACTCTAGGCCCTTTCAAACCCCAAATTTGCGGGTAAAGGGTGCCCATTGCCCTGGAAAGCCAAGGGTATCCAACCCCGAGCCCAGGGCCGGGGGGTTCGAGTTGGGGCGTCAGCGGAAGCAAAAACCCAAAATCGCCAAGGCGCATGCACAGGGTTTGGGGGGACATCATGAAACAAAAAAGCTTCCGTTTTTGTGATGCAAAGTGCAGGGCTTTGTGGTAAACAGGACCCCATCGGCCGGGCGTCGGTCAGTTGGGAGCTGCAACAACGGAATCACCTAGATCAACGCGGGCGCAGATCATCCCCCCCACGATTTATCTCCTAGGGTGAACCCGCCCAAAAATCTCACAGAGATGAACGGGGAGATCGGCAGTTTTTCCCGGGGCCAGGGCAAACCAACCAACCGAGTGAAATCGAAGGGCGACCAAGCACCGGAGGGGATTCCCGGGTCTGATTCACCATTGTCTCAGACCAGAAAAAAGCAAGGGGCCTTTCCTTTGGGGGGAAGTTCCCCCTTTTGGAACCCTTTCCCCGCCCAAAATTTTTCAACATAAAACGGCGGGCCGCAATTTCCCCATTCTAGGGAATTTTTGCGTTTAGGGTACAAATTTTTGGGGAACAGGCCGTGCTTTAAATTTGGGGGATTGCACCAAAGGGGGGTTCGCCCCCATCTTTTGGGGACGGGCCGGTTTTTCCCGCCTTGGGGGTTGGAAAACCCCGGGGCTCAACTCAAATTCCCCCAAAAATTCCCCAAAGTTTTGGGGGAGGAAAAAGGGCAAGGGAAATTTTTTGAACTCTTTAAAGGAAAGCGGGTTTTTATAAAGGGCCCCCAAAAGACTTTGAAACTGGACCCCAGGGGCTCCAAAACCGACTCAAGCCAAGGGGAGTGCCTTTTTTTTGCGCTGCAATCCAAAATTGAGGGGGGAACTGGGCAAATTTTATTCAAACAGGGATTCTTTCACCTGGGACCTTTTAATTTAATGGGAGACCCCCCTATTGTCCCCCCTTTAAAGGGGAATGGGGAAATGAGGAATTTTTTTCAGACTACAAATGTAAATACAAAAAAGGCACTCAGGGGGAAAAAAATACCCCCCTTTCCCCTCTCTCAACAGCTTTTGGCAAAATTTGGCGGGGGGGAAATTTTCACCCAAAAATTGATCTTGGGCCCAAACCCCCTTTTTTTTCCAACAGCTTTCCCAATTTTACTCCGCAATCTGCGGAAACACAAACAATCAAAAACGCACCCCAAAAGGGGGTTTCAGAGGGGGAACAGGTTTTCAGTTTAATTTTTGGGGGCTCCAGGAAAATTTTTTAAGGGCCCAATGGAGCCCGTTAAGGGGCTGCCAGGGGGTCTTGCCATTTTTTTTATGAAGTTTTTGATTGCTGGAAAAGCCCCCCCGGGAAATAATGGGGGGTATCCCCTTCTGTGTTACTCCCAAAATTTTTTTGGGGGTGGGGCTGCAGCTAAAAAAGGGAAAAAAAAAGTTTTGGGGGGCCATCGTGGATTTCTTGGGGGTTTTTAAAATTTTTATGCAAAAGGGGATCCCCCCCCGACCTTTAAAATTAAAACCTTTTCCCGAGGCACCAAAGCCCACGGGGAAAAAACGGAGTTTCAGTCATTCCCGGGGCTTTTAAAATTTTAAAACCCTTCATTTCCAAACCTCAAAAGCTTCAATAGCGGAACCCCTTGGGTAAAATATTGAAGAAAAAGTGGTGGGGGGTTTTGGGTTTTTGGGACACAGAAGGCTTTTTTTACAAACCCTTTCGGGGAAGCTGAACAAACAGGGGGGCCCCCCTTGCTCATTTAAAGAGGTCGAAAACCCCTTCTTCTGGCATGTTTAAAGCTTCTCCCGTATGGGCTGGGGGCTGTGCTGAGCCCCTAGGGAAGCGATGGGCAAAAAACCCAAACTCTTCTATTCCTTACTTTTCGCCAACGGGGGCGCAAAATATGCACAAATTGGGGGAAGGAAGCCCTGGGAATATGGCAAAGGGGTTAAAAAGTTTTTTTGACTAAATTTTTAAAAGGCCGCCACTTCTCCTTGAAACTGAACCACAAGCCTCTGTTAGGAAATTTTCCCACCCAACAAACAGAAAACCCCCAGATTTTTCTTTCCCCCAAAAAATTTTGCGATGGTCTAAAATTTCCCGAATGGGGCCAGTACAACCCTGACCCCTGTTCCCAGGGGAAAAAAAAAGTGCCCCCGCTGAATTTCCCAAGTCGCATTTCCCCTTCCTTTTTTTTGCAATGCAGAACCTGCCCCCCCCCCGAACGAGTGATTTAAGCCCCCGGGAAAAACCCCTTTCCCGGGGGGCCCGTAACTCCACGAAAAACTGAAGAACAAAAAAGATCCCGCTCTCTCCCTGTTCTCACTTTTGGGGGGAGGGGATGGCCAGGGCCCGGGATGAGGAAAAAAATTTTGACCCAAACCCAAAAAGGGAACATGAGCTTAACCCTTTCTAAATTTCAGTCCCTATGGGGACAGGGGGAAACATCCCCACACCACTGAGAAAAAAGGGTTCTGGATAAAACTTTTCACATGGGTGGCAAACCGGGGAAATTGGGCCCGGATGAAGTCGCTTTTGGCCCCCTTTCTATGTTTGGTGGCCTGGGATGGACCAAGAGGTTAACGATGGGTACGACGGAAAAGGCCCTGTCAGGGAAAAACCCCAGAAAAGGGCCCAAAAACCATCCACTGGTGGGGACAACCCGGGCTCCCTGGGCCGGCTGCACCCAAAATTTTGGGTTTGGGGCCCTTCCAAGGAAAGGTTTTTTTTTGGGTTTTCGGTTGATGCTATTCTAAATTGGTTTAAAAGTGGTTAAAAATTTCCCACAAAGCCAAAGCTCAGCATCAAGGTGCTTTAGACAGCTGTTTGGGGGGAAAACCCCGGGTTTGGGCCCCAGAAACCATTGGGCTCAACAAAAGGACAGCCTTTGGATCCCAAGAATTCAGGCATTTTCTGGGTGATAATTTTTATAAGAAGGGGGCACCCAGCTCCTTTTCATCCCCCATCCAATGGGCAAGGGTGAGCGCATGGTGCAGACCCGCCAAAGGGTCCCGCCCCCGCCCGGGGTGGAGGGTGACTGGTCAATGCCATTGCCCGAAATGTTGTTCTTGCAGCATGTGACGCCATTACTACTACGGGCAAGTCCCCCAGCAGAGCTGCTTCTAGTAGAAGACTGGTGACGGTGCTGGGCTATGTCCACCCAGACAAAAAAGCCCAAACCCCCCAAGGCTAGAGCACCTTTCCCCAGGCAAGAGGACTCAAAAGGAAAATTTTTCTCCTGAAAATTTTGGCTGGGTGAGGAAATTTTTCCAGAGGCCCCCTTTGGGTTTTCCAGGGGGGATTACCCCAAACATCGGGCCCCGTCCCCTTATTAAAGTGACCATTGAAGAAGGCAGGGTCTGGGGTAGGCACGTTGGGCCAACGAGGGGCCCGAGCGCCCAGAAAGTTTGGGACCCGGAAAAGGGTAATTTTCAAACCTGAAGTGACACTACCCCCTTAAAAATCCCAGCTGCAAACCCAAACGGAAGGGTCCCCCGGGAAAGCAGGTACCAGTGGCGTCAGCAAATGAAAACTACTCCTCAGGTCCCATGGCAAAACCCAGGAAAAAATCAGGACACTGGCTGTCTGAAACCCCCCCCTGTCAATGAAACGAAATTTCATAACTCTCCACCAAAAGAAAGGGCCCCTGCAAAAACCCCCCTAGTCCCCGGGGATCAACTAAAGGGCGCAAAGGGGCCCCCCAAAAATCTAAAAAGGGTTACGGTGCTGTGCCCAAACCAAAGGGGGGGGGGGGGGGGTTGGGGTTTTTTGATTGTAATTGCTGTTTTTAAGTAAATGCCCCCCCTGTTAAAAGGGGGAACAGGCCAATTGGTTGATTATAGTTGCTGGGTTTTTGGGTCTTCAAAACCCTATTTTTTTCCCGCCAAAAGGGCAGCCTTTTTATTGGTTGTAATTTTTTTCCCTCCAAAATGTAAACTTTTTTCCCAGCCAGTTCCCCGGGCCCCTTAAAAAAAATTAAAACCCTCCTCCCCCCCATCCCCCCAAATCTTGTCCCTCCTTTTAAAGAGTTTCACTAGAACTGTTTCCACCTCCTTTTTTCCAGGCTGAAATCACTGCTGAATCACTAACCCCACGCTACTATACCACTTGCTCTTTCTCCCCCTGAAACCACGCAAGAGTAAATGTTTTGACATGCACGGAGTCCTGACCAACCATTTTTCCTTCTTCTTATTTGACGGGAAAAAAATGAAGAAAAAGGGGAGGGTTTTCCCCCTATCTTGGAGAAAATTTTCAAAAAAAGAGGCCCCCTTTTGGGAAAAAACGCCCTTGGCACCAAAGGGGGAAAAAACGAAAAATCCCTTTTAAAAAAATCAAATCAAATGCCCGAAAACTTTAACTACAAATTTAAAAATTTAGGGAAAAAAAAAACAAAGGGCGGTTTTTTGGGGGGGGGTGGGGAGGGGAAAAACCCCCCTTTAAAAAAAAACTACACCTTTTAAAGTCCCTAGAAAAAAAAACAAACCCCTAAAAAGATGCATAACCCGAAATGTCCCCCTTCATTAAACCCTATAGAACAACTGGGGCTCCCCTTTAAATTTGGGGGAAATTTTTTTTAGGAGTTTTTGAAATTTTTTTAAAAAGGAAAGGGAAAGAAAAATTTTTTCCCCACACTCCAACTTTTTCCCCCCCATTCTTCTTGTGGCTGTAGGTATGGTATATAAAAAACATTTCTGAGTTTTTTTTTGTGGTAAAATCTTCCCCGGGGTCCGCTGAGTCATTAATAAGCTTCATGAGAAGAAATAAGATTATGAGAAAAAAAGAGAAGCAGATTATTCCTTTTTTTTAGAGGGAAAAGGGAAAGGGGCAGAGTGAATCTGACGTGCTTTCCCCGTTCTTTCCCCTCTCTTAAGGGGCTGTCCCCTTTTACATGTTAAAAAGTAAACAGTGTTCAGAATAGTTTTTAAGGGGTTTGGGGGAACAAAGACATGTTTATTTCCATTGAAAATATGCACAGAATAAGCAATCGGAAAAAGAAAATCATGGCAACAAAAATATTGGGAAAAAAGGAGGAAGGAGGGAAGGGGAAAGGGGGGAAGGAAGGGAAGGGGGACAAAAGTGTTGTAGCTACCAAAAGACTAACTGCTATATTTTTAATGAGAGCTTTATGGGGGCAACTCCCCTGCCCTCAAAGAGTAATAATTTTTATGTCTCTGTTCCTTTTTAAAATTTTTAAAATGAAAAGGGAACTTTCAGGGGGTGCCACCCGCTTCTTAAAAGATTTCCAATTTCCCTTTCAAGGGAATGCCAAATAGATTTATCCCAAAATTTTTTTTAAAGCAGTTTTTTTAAATTTTTTCTCTATGCATACAGAAAACCTTTTGGGGTTTTTTCCTTTCAAACCACCCTGACCCCCCCAAATGATTTTGCAAAAGATTTTAAAATTTAAATTTAAAAACAGATTTTAAAAAGTGCTTTCACAAAAAACCAAACCAAAACATTCCGTACATGCCAGTTTTTTAAAAAAACATTTTCTAGCAGAGTTTCCAACCCAGCAGCAGCCCCTTTTCCCCGAATCCAGGGGGCCCAAAAAGTGAGACCAGGGAGTGGAGCCTTAAAGAAAAAGAAAGGGGGCTCTTTTGATTCACAGAGGGAGGGGAAAAAAAAGCTTGGAGGGGTTTTGGGCCAAACCCGCAGAAAAAACGATTGTTTAGAAAACCCTTTGGGAAATGGGCCCAGAAATAAAAAACCCCCCTGACTTTGGTTTTTATGTCACCCAAGCAAGAAATAAAATGTGGGGTTTTTTGGGGGGCCCCCCAGGTACAAAGCACTGGGACATGGGGACATTTCCCGCAAGGCAATCCTCCTTTCATTGCCCCTTTTCTTTTGTCCCCACAAAGACTTGAGGGGTTTTTCCCAGGCTCTGTGCTAAATTTGGGGCTTTGAGAGATTTAAACCCCTTCCCACGCAGCCCATAAAAGGGCCCTTTACGGCAAGGCTTTATCAAAAAGAAATGGTTTGGGGTCTTTAGGTAAAATGACCATGCCCTCTTGGAATTTGTTATACGTTGGAAGGTGAAGCAAGCAAATCAAAAAAAATCCTTTGGGCCCTTTAAAAAAGCCAATTTTTTTTAAACTTGGGAAATTTTTGGCTGTGATTCCAAAACCCAAAAAACACTGAAAGAGAAGGGAGTCCCCCAAAATGGATGGAATTTCCCCCAAAAGTTAAAATTAAAGGCACAAAACTTAAACTGCTTCCCCAAAAAGAAGAAAAAAAGGAGGGAAATCCCAAAGAAACGCAAAGGTTTTAACAAAAAACTTCAATTCACAAAAAAAAAAAAACAAGTACATGGGAACCTTGACTTACCTACGGGTTACCTTCAAACATATTTTACTTTGCAGCAAGAAGGGGCCTGTTTGACCCTTTAGTCCAGACTTTTTACTTTCAACTCGGGGGCCCCGGGAAGGCAAACCGGAAATTGGGGGGGTCAGGGCCCCAACCCAGCCTCCCCGGGGTGCCACCTCCAAAACTGCTCCTCCTTCTTTCCCCTCCTCCATAGCAGTGGGTTTGTGGAGGCCACCGGAGCACCTGGAGCTGGGCCTCGGCCTCACCAAGCCACCGCGGCCCCGCCGGGGGAGAAAAAGGGCCGGGAGCTCGGGGGGTGGCCCCCCCGCTGGGACATCGGCCCCCCTTTTTTTAAAAAAATCGGGGGTGCAGAAATCGGTCCCCCAATAAAAAAATTTTTGTTGGGGAGCTTAAAGTTGTGAGACTCAAAAGGGAAGCAAAGAATTGTTCCCGAACTTGGAACGTCAGGGTTTAAAAAACATTAAAAATTAAAATTTAAGACAATTTTTTGCTAAACATTAAAAAGTTTGGAAGGGGTAAAACTTGGGGGACTATAATTCCACGCCTCCTCCTTTTCTTTGAAGAGACATTTCATTTTCAACCCCAGAAGGAATCTCCTATCCCAGTCAAATTGTTAAATTCGTTTTTTTTGGGGCTTTTTTTTTCATCTGGGAAAGGATTAAAATTTCCCTTTTCCCCCCTTACTTTTTTTGGAAAAGTTCATTTGACTTAAGTCATGTTTGACTTAATCCCAGACCACGGAATGGGTTAATGACGTAAGTCAAAGGGTTCCCCTGTACAAAAATGGAAAAAAGGGAATGCAAAAAAAGAGGAAAATAAGCAAACGCTAATCCCATGCAGGGGGGCTTTGGGAAAAAAAAGCTAAAGAGCAAAATTTAACTTTTTGACTTTTCCAAAGATTAAAAAAATAAAAAGGGTTTTTTCTTTATCAAGTCCCCAGCAAAAGGGAAAAAAAAGGGAAAAAAAGGGTCTCTGCATGGCGAAAGGGTCACCAATTACAAATCAAGACAAAGGAAAAAAAAAAACTACTCAACCCCCTTTTTTTGGGCCCCATTTTCCTTTTAAAAAGGGAAAAAAGAGATCCCTGGGGCCAAAAAATAGATGAGGGAGGGCGGGAAATTTAACATAGAATAGTTAGAGGGGGAGTAAAAGAAACACCAAAACTTTAAAAGAATTTAAAATCTCCTGGGCCCCCTTAATTACAACCCCCGGAAAATTTTAAAAATACTTGGCAGAAAATAAATTTTTGAACCCTTGGGCCCAAAAATCCCTTTTAGAAATCCCGGAGAACAGGGGAAGTTCCCCTCATTGGGAAGGGGTAATGTCCCCCAAACCTTTAAAAAAAAAAAAGGGGGGGGAAAAGGACCCAAAAAAATTTCCGCCAGTCACTTGTCGTCAATTCTTGGAAAGATCCCCAAACCAATTATTTTAAAAAAAAAAATTCTGAAAATTTTTAAAAACAAAGCTTTCATTACAAGAAGTCAACATTGGGGGTTTTTTAAAAAAAAATCAAGCCCGACTAATTTTATCTTTCTTTTATAAAAATTTCAGGCCTGGGGATCAAGGGGGAAAACTTTTGGATATTGGGTTACTGGGGTTCAGTAAGGCCCTTTATTAAGGGTTTCCCCCTGGATTTTTTTGCAAAGAAGTTAATAGAAAGTTGGAAAAGGGGTGCTATTTTTCGTTTGGGTTTGTAATTGGTTTCCTGTTTGCACCCAAAGGGTTTATCATAAATGGCCTGTCTTCAAGCTTGGAGAGACTGGGCCCGGGGGTGCCCCCAGGGGTTTTGCTCTGGGTTTCCCCCCGTTCAATACTTTATTAAAAGACGGAGAAGGAATAGAGAGTAAGGGTAAATTTAAAAAACAATGGGTACCAAATTGGGGGTTGCTAATTCCCTAGGCCATAGGATTAAAATTTCCCAAAAAAGGGGGCCCCTTTACAGATTACGTGCTGGGGGAAAGCTCATGGAATGGGGTTTTAACAAGGGAAATATGGGTGGTTCAACAAGGGAAAAAGAATGAATTTTTCACAGAAATAGGGGTGGGAAACCCCCTGACTGGAAAAAAAGTACCCCGGAAAAGGGGTCTGTGAGTCTTGGGAAAACCCCCAAAAATTTAAAATTGGCACCAGAAAGCCAATCAATTCTTGGTTGCCTCAACAGAACAAAATGTCTAAACAAGGGATGTGATAGGAAACCACTCTAATTTTTCCCTGGTCAGACCCCCCCTGGAGAAATTTTTCCAGGAGTGGCCAAAAGTTTTTTGTCTCTCCCGTCCCGTCGTCTGGGCTGTCTGTCCCTTTTGTCCCGTCTGTCTCTCTCCCCCTTCCCCCTCCTCCCTCTTCATCCCCACACACACAAAACACACACACACACACACATGTTTTTTCTCAAACTTTTCCCCACCCCCAACCCTGAGATCTGTGGGCTGGGACAGATCGAGGTTCACTGGAACCATGCCATTTTTCCCCGAGCCTTTTACCCAGCAAATCCCAAACCAAACAGTTCTCATTTTGGGTGTACTTGAAGACCCCATTTAAAAAAAAGAGAAACCAAAAATCCGTTTTCCTGGGGGTAGTAAATTGCAGAAGTAGGGCCCCATTTAATCAATGGAAATTTTGGTGAGTCAATTTCTCTCTAAAGGGCCCCAAAAATTTAAATGGGCCTTTCCTGTCCAAAGCTTTTTTAAAAAAAATTGCAAAAAAATTTGGGCCCCCTCCGAATCCCAAAGGGAAAATACGGGATTTGGGGAATTTAAAGGGGTCCCTCTATTTCACTCTAAAAGTGGGTAAAAAAACAGGATTTTGGCCCCTGGGGAAAAAAAGAAAACATAGATTTTTAATAAATACCGTTACAATTTACTTTTAACTAAGGCGGGGGCCAGAGGGGGCCCGACAAAAATAGTGTGGGCTGTCTAATATAAGAAGAAATATCCCTGGGAATGGCATTCCATAAAGGAAAAAGTCCCTTTCCAAGAGGTTCCCCCCCGGCCCCAAAATTTTTAAAATTTGGGGTACCAGGGGAAGGGTTTAAAACTCACCATGGCTCACTTTTTAATAAACTGGGTTTCCCTTGGGTTTCAAAAGCAAATATGGCTCTACAGTTTTTAAAATTTTTTTAAAAATCCGCGGGGGCTCCACAAACACTTCACAGGCAAAAAATTTTAACCTCACCACTATTTTAACAACCCCGTCTCACCCTGCACAAGCTATCCATTTGTGAATTTAAGGAATGCTCACCAAAAATAGCATTTTGGGATTGTTTAGTTTCAAATTTTTTTTTTCAAACAAGAGGGCCAAACACAACTCCAAAAAACACGAAGCTTTGGAAAAACTCCATGGCGATTTTAGGTTTTATTTTTGGGGAAAACTATGCAAGGGCAGCGATTAAAAGTCAATGAAAATCAAACGATGCTTTTAAAAATACACTGAAAAAAAAAAACAATTTTTCACATTTCTTCGTATACAATGTAAACCAAATGCTCCCACCCAGGGGTCTTCTCTACCGATCTGCCAACCCTTTTGGGATGAGTTCCGAAAT
The DNA here is from genome assembly GCA_037367305.1 of Phrynocephalus vlangalii. NCBI lineage: Eukaryota > Metazoa > Chordata > Lepidosauria > Squamata > Agamidae > Phrynocephalus > Phrynocephalus vlangalii. The sequence continues at coordinate 37,241 of JAWVWN010002905.1, forward strand.
CCCAATTTTCTCTACATGTGTTTCAATTTCATGTTTGGTTTTGGGGCCAACCCAAAGAACATTTTTTTATGGGTACCACGGCAAAGAGCAGCAAATAACAATTTTCACCCTTTCGAAATATTTTTCCCTAAAGTTTTAAAGGCAAAACCCTTTTCGGGTTAAGTAAAGTATAGACCACAGGCATTGCTGACTTCTTTTGTTTTAGCAGGAAGAGGCCCTTAAATTTGGCTCCCCAAAAGGACCCGAGTTAGTTTCTTTTTGCCAAACAGGGAGCTACACAGACTACAGAATATGTGGAACTGGAATTAAACACATGGGAAACAAATTTTCTTCCTGATTTAAACAGGGGAAAAATTTTGCTTCCCAAACCCTTTTTTACTGGCCAGATCTTTTGGTAGGATAGGAGCCCTTTGGCAAAGACCTATGGCTAAAATTTGGGGGTTCAACCATTACTTCCAGGGCAATCCATTTTATCAAACCCCAGAAAAAACTTTTTTTTTTTTTGTCCCCAGACCTCCCCTTTCCCCTAAAAAATGGGCTTCCTTTTTTAAAAACTGGGAAATTTAACCTAATTCAGGGCATCAAAAAAAAACAGCCACCCCTTCCTGTTAAAAAATTGGCCGGGGCCAAAACAAATTTGGGCCCAAGCTCAAAACATGGGGCTTGCCGTAGTCAAGTGAGCTTTTGTCCCTTTTTTTCCCCCACAGCCGAAAACCTCACCCTAAAATTTATTTTTTTAAGCCAAAAAATTTTTTAAAAGGGAAAAATCCCAGCAATTTGCTCACCCCTTTTTTACTCCCCTGTCAGATCCCCAAAAAAGCTTTCAACTGCTGTTTTTCAAGCTCCTTTAATTTAAAAAGCCTGTGGGGTATATTTTTTTAAATCTTCTACCCTCTATACACATGGATTCTTTTTAAATTTTGTTTCATTGGTACCCAAACTTTTTCTTTCCCCTTTGGGAGCCACAAACCTCAAAACTTTTAAAACAATTGGGCCCCCCGCCCTTTCGCGGTTCACATACCCCGGGCCCCCCTAAATCGCGGGGCCACATTAAACCCGGGGAAAAGGGGGTTTACGGGGGGGGGGATCGCACACCGCCCGCCCTGTCCTCCCAGGAGCTTTCCGGGGGAAGCGTGCGCGAAGGCAAACGGGCTTTGGGCTGCAGAACCCATGGCGAGCTCCGCTGCGAAGTCCCTTTGTCGGGTTGCGTGCCCCGCCCGACCCCCCAGAGGCCGCGCAAGCAGCGGTTTAAATTTCCAAAAGGGGGTTTTGGCTGGGAGCCCCAGCGCGGGGGTCCGTTGGGCCCAAAATCCCTTTTTTTCCCAAACCGCCCCGCTTCCCCCCACCTCCGGGTCTTTCGCAAGCAGTTTCACCTGAAAAAGGGCTTCGCCAAAGGGGGCCCACGCTGGGGGCCCCCACAGCCAAAATCCCCTTTTTGTAACCCACCCCATCCGCTGCCCCCCGAAACCCCATTGAAAGGCCGGGAAACCGCCAGGGGGGGGCGGGGGGTAAAATTGCATTGAACCCCCCCCCCCCACCCCCCCCAAAAAAACCTCAGAGGCCCCCGGGGGGGGTGGGGAGCGACGCATCGCCCCCCCGCCGCCCCCACCCCTCCTGAAGAACCCCCCCCCCCCCTTCCCCCACTCCCTTTTCCCCCTTTCCCCATATCGAAGGGTTTTCAGGCATCACGGGTCAGGTTTGGGCCCTAACCCCCGCCAAAAAGGGGGGGGGTTACTGGGATTTTTTAAATTCTTTGGCTAAGACCTGTAGAAAAAAAAATTATTCAGCAACAAAAGTTTGGGGATTATTTTATGGGTTTTAAAAAACCTATGCAAGGGAAAGGGTCCAACCCAAATTGTGCATATGCAAGCTGGCTGCCCCAAAAAATAAATTGGTTGGGAAAAACAATTTATTTCACCCCCAAAAAAGATCCCATAACTTCCCCGCGCACATTCCCCTTATGCCCTCCGTAAAGGGTCTGCTTAACACATCCCTAAAAAACCTGATGTTTTTGCCTTTCACCAAAGCTTTTTCTTCAAAGTAAATGAATTAATAATACAAAAACAGCATTTTTTTTTTCTTTTGGTTAAAGAATGTAGATTATTCATTAAATTAAATTTTCAGAAAATCAAATAAGCCCCCAAAACTTCCCCTTTTACCTAACCCAAACGTAAGAATTTTTGAAACAAAAAGGGGCAAAGATGGTGGTATCGTAGTTTCATTTCTTCAATTAAAAATGCAGGAATCTACAAATTCTGGGAAAAAGAAAAAGGGCATTCAAGCAATTTTGAGGGTCATAAAAAAAATATGGGAAAAGGAGGCAAAGTGTAAAAGGCCCCAAAATTTTTTATCACTAAGGATTGAAACGGGCTAAACATTTCATAGAATAAAAGAATAGGACCACAAGGCCATCAATTCCAACCCCCCTGCTCCCCGCAGGAATACATATCAAAAGGAAAAAAAACCAGGTTGGAAGTCCACACTTTCTTTTTAAAGCCTCCAGTATTTAAAAGCACTCCCCCCCTCTTTTCGGAAAACCGGTTTCCCTTTTCCGGTTTCCCAAGGCTGCCCGTAACTGCTCCCGTTAGGAAGTCTTTTCTGCATTCCCAAAAAACTGGCCCCTAAAATTGGTCCCCTTTTTCCTGGCCCGGGACTCCTTTAATTATTGGGGAAAAAAATCTGTCACTCCTTGTTTTACAGCCCTCAGATATTTGAAAAAATGCTATCAAATTGCCCCTCAACTTATTTTTTCCCAGCTAAACATGCCCATTTTTTTCATTTTTTCCTTGAAGACTTGGTTTCTGGCCCCCCTTTAACACCTTGCACCCTCCTCTGAGCGTTTCCCTTTGGGAAATTTTTTTGGAAGTAATTTTCATTGAACTAAGTTAAAAGGGAAACCCCCTTTTGAAACCAATATGATATCATTGCCCATAACAAAGGGTTGAGGGGGGGTAGGGGGAAAGAGGCAGTTTTTCCCTTTGTCTTGGCCCTAGGGTGGGGGTTGGGGGGGGAAAAGGGGAAAATCCAAAGAAAAAGCCCTTTTCCAAAAACCCGCAAAGGGGCCCTCCTCCAAGCTAGGGAAACCCCCAAAATGTCTTGGATAAAAAGTTTAAAAAAATAGACTGGGGGGCTGTGTAAGGGTCCTGCACTGACTAGAAATTTTGGGCCCCCTGTTTATTAAACCCCCTTGGGGCAAGACCAAAGAATACTTTCCCATCCATTTGGCACTTGGGAGGGTTAAAAAAAAGGTCCAAAAAATTGGAATCAAGGAAAAGGGGAAATAGAAAGAAATGCAGTAAAAAAAGCTACAGTTGCCAAAGGAAAAGTTGTACTGACCTCTCCCTCAAAAAGCCAAAGATCTCCCCTGGAAAATCCAACCCCCTGAGGCCAAAACCCGGGAAGGGTCAAAAAAAATCACCAGGTGGGAAAATTTTGCCCCTTGTTTCCCCTAATTTTTGCAGAAAAATTTTTGGGGTTTAGTTTGGGAAAACTTGGTTGCTGTTGTATAGTCTTTTTTTTATTCTGTAAAACAATTGGGCCCCCCCTATTCACCCGAACCCGTATCCCCGGTTTTTATTAAAAAAGGGAAAGGTAAAGGTCCCCCCCCCCCAAAAATTTGCTAGTCCCTTCCATCTAAGGGGCCCGGGGCTGATCTCCATTATCAAGCCAGAGAACATGTTTTTTGCAAGTCCCTGGGCCCTTGGGCCCACATGGGGGCAAAGGGAAACCCGTTTACCCTTTCCCCTTTTTTTTCGGTGGTTAAACCCCCTTTTTTCTACTTTCCTTTTAAAATTCTTGGAACGCAAAGGTTTGGGAGGATTTTACTCCGCTCGTGGTGCCAGGAAATTCCCTTTGTGCCAAACTGCCCCCACTTTTCAAAAAAACCATTTCGCGCTCAAGTCCGCGAGGCCCCCACACTAAAAAACAGTCTAAAAAAAAAATACAGTAGAAAAAAAAAAACTTAGAAATACATAAATTTTCACATTGATCTATTAGAACTGGGCCCCAGATGAAGCCATGCAAATTTTTCTTAAAATTTATAGTGTTTGGGTTTTTTATCTGAGGTTTTCAGCATCGCAGGGGGGGTGGGGCCATCCCCTCAATTTTCGGAGATCCACGGAAAATTTTTTTGTTTGTTCTATTCAGCTTATTTCTAAATTTACTGAAAAATATTGGGGCTGAGAGAGTAAAAAGTTTGTGGAAAGATGATTATTAGAGATGGGCACGACTTGAAAAAAAATTTTTTCGAGTTGTCGTTAGTCGCGGGCCGCCCGTTTCGTGTCGTTCCGTTTTCCGCGAAAATTCGCAAAAATTAGTCGGTTTGTTTTTTTTTCGTTTTTTCGTTGTCCGTTAGTACTGGTTTTGGGGGGGAGGGCTCCTGGAGGCACCTCTGTGGGGTGGGTGCCTCCTCTGGCCCGCTCTAAAGGGAAAGTGGGCTCCTGGAGGCACCCGTGGGTGCCTCCTATCACCCTAGGAAGGGGAAGCAGGCTCGGGGAACCCCTCAACATGGGGGTCTCCCCTCTTCACCTGCTGCTGCTGCAAAATGGTATGCAATAGCCATATGGATATTGCATACCATTGTGCAGACAGTGAGACCAGTGAGAGCGACTGATAGCGTCATGCCCGCCCTTCACAAGGCTCTCGCACCACCATGTCTCACACAGAAGGAATGTACTTGCTGCGTGTAGTGCAATGCAAGCAAGTAGATCTGGATTTAAGTGGCTTAGTGCAACGGCTAGGGTTAGGCTAGTGACGGGTAAGGTTACGGTGGGCTAGTTGGGTTTGCACCTCTGGGTGCCTCTCTGACCCACTAAGAAGACAGTCTGTGACGTATGGGTACGGAGTCAAGGGTTAGGGTTAGGGCTAGGGCAGGTTTTAGGGGCTTTTTGGCACATCCCAGAAGTCTCCATGGCCAATGTGGCCATGCGACTGGTGGGATGGCTCCAAAAATTTGCATGGTTTGTCCACTTCCCACATGGCTGGCCACTTGGCCAGCCCATACATTGCGCAGGTGTAAATAAAATAAAATAAAATAAAAATCAATGGAGGACAGAGGAGGAGAGGAAGACATTTTGTTGCAAGAAAAAACCCATTGCTACTGTGAAAAATCTGGCAGTTTATAAATTTTTCGCGTGTTTCTGTTGTGCTTGTGTGTTTTTTGGACCACGATTTCAAAAACAATATTGCGATTCGCCGCCCCATTTTGGATCCCCCGCCCGCACCGCATGGCATGGCGATGGCGACTCGCGAGTCCGGCTGCCCAGGACGGGGGGGAGGCGGGACCCCCCCTCCAGAAACCACCCCTCCGGTAGGTGCCCTGCGCCCTTAGTCAAGCAGGCATTTTTCCGCCTGCTTTTTTGGCCCGGGAATGGGTGGGGGTAGAGTTTAAAAGTTTTTTCCTGTGCCGTCCCGTGCCGCTTGCTTGCGCTTTAATTGCGGGCGGCCGGCGGCGAGACTGGGCTTTTTGCTGGCTGCGAGCCTGCGGCGAGTCCCACCAGAGCAGCCCAGGACGGGGATGAGGGGGTGAGGCCGGGGACCTCCAGAAACAACCCCTCTGGTAGGTGCCCTGAGCACGGCAGGCATTTTTCCCGCCTGCTTTTCAGCCGGGAACCGGGTTTTTTAAACTTTTAAAAACTTTTTTTCTGTGCCGCGTGGCATCGCGCGATCGCGCGATGCAAGGAACGAGCACGACAAATCAGACCAAAATTGTTCGACTCGTCGGTTTCAAGCTCGAAGTCTGGCGGAGTAATTCCCGTTAACCGTTTCCGTAGAGTAACGAAACGAGTAACGGAAACGGAAACGGGAATATACCGCTAAGTCGTGCCCATCTCTAATGATTATTATATGACCTTCGAGTAGGCTGGAAACTCAGTTGCAGCACTATATTATTTATTTATTTATTTATTTATTTATTTATTTATTTATTTATTTATTTATTTATATTTCTATACTGCCCCAGTATTTCAAACGGCACTACATTTCCCTTCTAGTTCTTGGTGTTGCCCTTCCAATTAGCAGGACCTTTTATTTTGTTTTCTTAAATGGATATCTGGAAGCACCTTACACAGACTGTCCTCACAGAATCCTCAAATAGATAGGTTTTTAGGGGATTGGCCAAGATGATCTCAAACTGCTTGTCCTTCAAATTAAAAGATTTCATAAATTTTTAAAAAAAGATATTGCAGAGCACTGGTTCCCAAACTGGAGGTGAGCAGATCTGAAATTCCAAGGGGTATAAATATCCAGACAGGTGGCTGAGGGACTGAAGTATAGGTGAATGGTGATGGTGGTGGTGGCAGGAGTCTGGGGTGGGAATCTAATTCTGCAGACAACATGAGCCTGAGGTGGATGAAGGGCAAGCACAGCCAATTCGGTGTCAAGTTGAAGCTTGCATGGAAACAGGGCAGATATATTCTCTCCTGTTGCTGCTCTCCTGCACACAGATGGCTGGGGGAGGGTGGCGGCCCTGGCCTCCACCTGGTGCTCATGCACACACCACCTTCCCACCATCAAAGAGGGTTGTTGAGGCCACCCTCCCACAGGGCTTTAACTCTGTGGACCCCCCATCAAGGCAGTTACTGAGAAAAAAACGCTGGCTCTGGAGGGAGACTCCCTTTCAGGAGAGACATGAGCCTCCTCCTGGGGAGCACAGACCGCTTGAGCATGTTTCTCGAGCACAGAGAACGAAGAGAGAGCAGCAAGCCAACCAGGGCTGGGAGAGTAAGAACAGACAAAAGAAAATATTTTTTCACACCCAGCGTGGTGTTAGTCTGTGGAACTCCCTGCCACAGGATGTGGTGATGGCATCTGGCCTGGATGCCTTCAAAAGGGATTGGACAGATTCCTGGGGAGGAAAAGTCCATCACAGGTTACAAACCATGATAGAGATGTATCATCTCCAGGCTAAAAACCAGGGTTACTTCAAGGACCAGATGCAGGGCAGTGGTATCAGGAGACAGATATCTATCTCAGTACTCCAAGAGGCATTTGGTGGGGCCACTGTGAGATACAGGAAGCTGGACTAGATGGGCCGTTGGCCTGATCCAGCATGGCTCTTCTTATGTTCTTATGGATGCCTCTTTTGTATTGCTGCTGCTTTTCTAACCACCTTTTCTTTGGCCTGCGGGGGAATGGGAGTGTCTTTTTCTTCCTCCTCTTCCTCCTCCTCTTCTCCTGCGCTCCTATTGTGCAAACTAGAACCCCGGGCCCAGGCGATTGCTCCTGCCTTCCAAGAATTTCCCCTCCTTTCCAGGGAAAATACTTTGCATTCCAAATGGAAGGTGATGATGGGGAATGACGGAGCTAAGGTCACAAGTCTTTGTACACTCACATAGGAGTAAGGTCACTCTGCCATCTATATTTGTCTCTGTTGCTGGTGCTTCCTTAATGTCCTTGTGTTTTAGATCAAACCTTGAGATTTTATAGGAGAAACATCCCTTTAATGCTAATCCCCAGTTTGTTCCTTTTACAAGTTGTCTTCTGCCTAGAGAAGATAGTTCAGTTCCGCCTAGAAAAGATAAAGCATGCTGCTTATATATCTCCTACTCTCTAGGTGGTTTACAATTTAAAAATATGCAGCTACTAGAATGGGCACAAAACAGAAATATAAATTTTATTTCATTACTAACAAAAATTTAAAAAGAATTTGGAAACAAAATGAAATGACTCATAACGCTATATGGCTCCCCTGGGTTTTAGAGGCACCCAATTTTGTGTGTAGCTTCCCCTGACACTTCCTTAAGCCCTCTAATTTGGAGAGGTTTGGGGTTCAGGGGCTGAGTTATTCAACTGTATAGAGCAGGTGTCCCAAGGTTTTCACACAGCGGGCCGGTCCACCACCACCCAGACACCACTGGGGCCGATCACAGTCCAAAAGCAGCTGTGGAGGCTGGCTTGCTCACAAACAGGGGTAGGTGGGGGGGTTGCAATTGGTCCCAGGGCCGGATTCAGGACCTGGGGCCACATCCGGCCCCGGGGCCTTAGGTTGAGGACCCCTGTATAGAGGGTCCCCCCCCCAGCCAACTGCAAATTACACACTGGCAATTTAGGGATTAAGCAACAGGAAGTAATAAATTGACCTATTGCCTGTGTGGTGTGTGCTGCATAGGAATTTTGAAATTAGCTGGGGGGGACCCTTTTTACAGTTGAATAACTTAGTCCCCTGAACCCCAAACCTCTCCAAATTTGGGGGGCCTACAGGGAAGATCATGGGGAAGCTCCCCCATTTCATTTCCCAAACAAAAAGGCAGTTTGATTTGTTTTGTCACAAAGCAGCTTCTATCCTATTTTGTCACAAAACAATTTGTTTATATAACAAAATGACAAAACAGCATTTCATCTTTCGTTTGGTGTCCCATCTCTAGAGCTTACACCTTACCCACCAGCACGTGTCGCCATTCCTGATGTCTGATTTCTATAATATGTTTTTCAACATTTTTGGAGGTGGGAGGTGGAACCAATCCACTGCAGATACCTAGGTCCAACTATAACTCGAAACGAGGTTTGCAAAATGGTGCACTCAAGACTTTCTCCATGATTGTTCTGTACATTGAGCAAATCTTCTAGAGGTATTTGTTTATGAAAATCTAATCCCTGAATTTATTGGGGTGCAAATATAACTTTTTGAGTGTTATGCATGTAGTTTTCATTTGCATAAACATTTTAACGGTATTTACTTTTTTAACATTAAGATTTCTTGTTTTAACTATATTTTTAATGTAACAATGACACAGAGGTTGTGTGTTGCATATTGTAATATCCTATATTTGTATCAGGTTTAGCACACTTGAAACGGATTTAAAAGTTTTCAGCTTCATGATGCACAGCTATGCATCTATTTGGCTGGAAAGCAAAGTTATTTTAAAGAGCTGCGGGGGAGCTATTTTATCTCAAGAGTGAATACAATTTATTTTATATCATTTTGCATGTGTGACGGCCTGTGTCAGAGTAAATATGCCTGTGGGGTTAGCCTAAATGGGTGCCTAGTACAAATTCTTCCTTTTGTTTTCCTAAATTATTTTTATCTAACTCTGTGCTAGTTCAAAATTGTATAAAAACGCTAGGAGACTGGAGACACGTCATGTACACACACCACAATGCTTTGTTGCAGGCCAGGCCCAGAGAAGTCCACCCAACTCACTGTAATGATGGTGGAAGGGGGGAACAAGACTGTAGGGCCAAGCCGGTCACAGTTTCCCAGCACAGAACCCAATGAGTATGTGTGATGGCAAGGCTACAGTGCCAGGCCAAGGTGGAAAGCATCTTTATTGACAGCAACAAACAGAAGCTGCTGGGTGCACATTCCAGGCAAATTTCCCTCCTGTCCACCCTTTATGGTGCTTGAGCTCATAGTCCATTCCAAATACAGCTCTTGATGCTGCCCCCACTACCACTGTGGGTAAACCATGAGATGTGCACATTGGAATATAAACCACCTGACATTCACCTCTTTATAAAAACCTTGACCCAGCTCTGGTTTAAATCAATAGTGTAATCATGCCCTGAGAGATGAAGACAACATGGACAGGCTTGAAATAAATGTTTCTATCCTGGGCAGAAAAAGGCCCTGAGTTCCCCAACCGAAACCTAGAACCACACACGAGGCTTTGACCACAAGTTGTCCTTTCTTATCCCACTCATTCTCATAATGCAAGGAGGACAGCTGAAGTCCACATTTCTGCGTACAAAGAATGGGATACATGTTTCCACCTTCCTTACCATCTGAGGCTGAAAAGGCTGGGCCAAGAGGTGACCTGATTGAAGTTTAATAAAATCAAACACGTTGTGGACAAAGTAAATAAGGAAAAACTGTTTTCCCTATCGCACAACACTAGAACTAGGGGTCACTCCATGAAACTTTTGGGTGGTAGATCTCAAACATATAAGAGAAAGTACTTTTTCACCCAGAGGATCACTGGTCTGTGGAACTCCCTGCCAGAAGAAAGACATCTGCTTGGGAATACCCTGAAGCAAATGGCGAGCTACTGTGTGAGACAGAATGCTGGAATGGATGGGCTGTGGCCTGTTTCCAGCAAAATGTTCTTTATGTTCCAAATGTGGCAGATTCAATGAGAGGTGTGTTGAAATCACTTAAGACACAACAAACACTATGGCTTTCTTTGACATAAACTTTGGGAACTTTATTAGATAGTGAGTTAACACTGACTTTGCTGAACAATGGGCAATTATTCATTCAACTTATATACCTGATGATGAACTTTCATTTATGTTTATCTATTAAACAGCTCACTGTAGGGCAGTAGCTTTACTATCTCCAGTCCCTTTGTTATGCAAGGTGTTATACCATGGCTTCAATCAGCTCCATGTTAATGTGAAAATTACTTGCAGACATCCAAAGACAGACAAGAACAATTAGTACAGTTGTTTTGCTGAACTGCCTAATTTTTTCACCTATCACCCATCCAGTCCTCTCTCTTTTTCTCTCTCTCTCTCTCTTTTCCTCTCTCTCATAACTGTAATGAGAAAAAGGATGCAGACATGGGGCCTTTTCACAAAAACCCCTAAAAATCCGCTGGCCCACTTAAATCGTGACCAGGATCTTGGGGGTTCGTTGCTCTTTTCTGCGGTCCCCACCCCTCCGCACTTCCTTGCTCCTGTCTGCGTGAGGGGAGGGGGAAAAAAAAGGAAAAGGAAAAAAAATGCGGGCTCACCTCCGAAGCTGCCTGGAGCCCCCTCGTTGCCCCTGATTCCTTCTCTTCTTCTTCTTTTTTTGGCCTCCCTTTCTTAAAGGGGCGGGAGGAAAAAAAAAAAACCCAAACAGAAGCGAGGAAGCCCCGCACCTCACCAGATTAAATCCGGACCGGGGGATTTTCACCCTCCTAAGCACGTACAAGAAAATGCGCTGGGACCGCTTAGGTGGGCGTGGTCGCATTTAAATTTTTCCTGCAAACCCCGGAGCTGGTGGGGAAAAAAATTGTAAGCCCGAGCGGGCAGCCATTTGCTGCGAGTTTAGGGGCCCGTGTACAAAGGCTCATGTCTTAAATGTATCAGGAAGTTAACTAAAGAATGTGGTCATAATTGACTGATAACCAATTGAAGTTGTCAAGAAAGTAAATTTTAATACATTGTATTCTTTTGTGGGAGATTAAAGCAACAAGCATCTGGTTTAAAATGAAATCAAACAACAACCTATTTACTGTAGATTATAAACATATGTTTCCAAGGCATGGCGGTGTTTGACTCAGCAGAAATGACACAGGGAAGGGTTGAGTTGTCCTTTTTTATTGCTTAATTTTAAAACTAAGTGCTAAAAACTTCTGGGAAAAAGGGATTTTCCATTTAAAGAATTGTTTTGGTGCTCTAATCCCCAGAAATTAAACCAGAAAAAGATTTTTTAAGGCTTCACCTCAAAGGATTTGCAAGCCCTTCTCAAATGCAATGTGTACCCTACATAAAATAAATTGTAAACCGCCCAAGAGAGGGCTTAAGCACTAGGGCAGTAAAAAGCAGAACACTTTTTCATCATGTGAACCCACTAGGTTTGGCCCTACTCTTTAGAGTAGAAGTGGGGGGCTGGCAGCTCTATGTCCCCTTGGACCTCACCCATGGCCAGAAGATACTGACAATCAGGCCATGTTAGAACAGGGATCTTTTTTAAGCTTCTCTTTTGTTGATGGAACCCTTACACATCCATCCTCCCAGTAGAAATAGCACTCTCCCGGATGACCAAAAACAACACACACACACACACACACACACACACACACACACACACACACACACACACACACACACACACACACACACACACACCCACACAAACAAAATACCCCAAAGTGCCAAAGTGCCCTGGCCTAGTGTTGGTGTGTGTGTGTGGGGTGTGTGATGTGTGTGTGTGTGTTGTGTGGGGAGTTGAGAGAAAAGAGAGAGAGAGAGAGAAGGAGAGAAAAATTAGGGCATGGTGGCTCAGCAGACTAGAGTGCTGAAACATTCAGCTGCAAAGTCAGCAGCACAGCGGTTTCGAACCCCCAGGTGCCACACAGCAAGTGAGGTCCCGCTGTTAACCCCAGCTCCTGCCAACCTAGGAGTATGAAACCATTAAATCAAGTAGATAAATAGGTACTGCATAAAAAATGGGGAAAGGGAAACAGTGTTTTTTTTGTACAGCCACACCAGCCACGTAGCCATGGACTTGCACAACAAAACGGAGGCTTGAAAACGGAGATGAACACTGCCCCTAGAGTTGGGCGCAACTAGCATGCATTTGATAGGGGGACTTTTATCTTTTTTAATGTGATCACTGATTAGTGTGCAAAGGAAAAGGCTCCTCCAGGTTCAATCAGGGGTCGGGACTTGGGGGAGACGAAATTGAAAGAAACAAACCTGAACTATGTCGAGCTTACTGCTTTCCTCCAGAACTTGCAGAACTTCCAAGGAAGCATCCAGACACATGTTTGTCTCTTCTCATTGGCTTCAGTTACAAAGTCTCTCCTGTGTAGGAGGCATTGTATAAAATGGACTCCTCCACCGTAAAATATGGAGAGGTGCCTGATCACTCCAAAGCATCCAGAATCTGTTTTCATGATTCTCGTCAACCGGTTACAGTGGGGAAGCCCACAAGCAGGGTATGGATGCAACGATAGCTCCCATGATTGTAAGTCATCATTGATTCAGTTAAGCTTATCAAATCCCCATTGAATTCAGTAAGTCTGTTCTAGTGCATTTTACGATACTAAGCAACATGATTTGGGCCACTATCGAATGCTATGAAACAGCTGTCTATTATTTATTTATTTATTTATTATTGAATTTATATCCCGCCCATCTCCCAACGGGAACTCTGGGCGGCGAACATGGCAAAGCAAATCGGGGGATACACAAAATTTGGGGTACAATAAAACACAATAGGGAAAATAATCAAGAAATCAACATAAATTAATAAAAACAAATTAAGAACTGCACCCAGGGACCACCCTTTAATTCAAACCTAAACCGCTGCTATGTTCAAAATTCGACCTAATTATCGATTATCGATGGCGGAGAAAAAGAAAAAAAAGGCTAAAGCTAAGCAAAGCTAGGTCAAAAAAGGGCCTCGCGGAATAGAATGGTTTTCACCCCGCTTTACGAAAGGCCAGCAGGACTCTGCAGAGCGCACTTCGCTAGGGAGGCTGTTTCCATATAGATGGAGCAGCCACTGAGAAACCCCGGGTTTTCCCCGGGTACGGGACCGCCGGGCTTCCTCGGAGGAATGGAACCTGAAGCGAGTGCGCCCCCACTGCCAAACCGTCCGGGCCGATGTTGACCGCTGGGCACCCCGCTCTGCCAGGTAGTCTGGGCCCAGCCAATGGAGGGCTTTATAAACTAAAACCAAGACCTTGAATCTGATCTGGGAGGAAAACAGGTAGCCAATGCAGCCGGGCCAGAACCGGGGTGATGCGGTCATAACGACGCGCCCCGCCACCAGTCCTGGCCGCTCCCATTTTGCACCCCGCTGCAATCCCCGGGAGGAGAGTCAAGGCAACCCCATGAAGAGAGCATTACAGTGTCCAGCCTCGAGATCACCAGCGTCTGGACCACTGTCCTCAGGAGTCCCCGTCTAGATAGGGGCGAATCTGGGCGATCTGGCAAAGGTGAAAAAATGCGGCCCCGGCCCCACGGCCGCCACCTGAGTGTCCAGGGACAAGGCTGGTTCCAGGATCACGCCCAATTCCGAACCCCCCTCCGCCAGCGGGAGGGAAACACCCTCCAAACTGGGGAGGGGGGCCATACCCAGACGGGGAACTCCCCGAAGAACATCACCTCGTCTTTCTCAGGTTGAGCCCTGAGCCTGTTGGCCTGGCCCAAGCCATGCCCCGCCTCCAACACGGGTCGAGGGAACCGGACAGCTTCCACTGCAGAGGTGGAAAAACAGAGATAGAGCTGCGTGTCATAAAGCGTACTGATGACAACGCAGCCCAAATCTCCTGATGACCCCAGCCAGGGGCCTTACATAGATGTTAAACAGCAGGGGGGAGAGAGACGAGCCCTACGGAACCCCGCAAGGGAGTGTCCACAGGGCCGACAACTCTCCTCCATGCTGCACATACGGAGCCGACCCCTGAAGGAAGGACCGGAGCCAACTGAGAACAGTGCCCCCGACCCCTACCTCCAGGAGCCGGTCCAGTAGGATACCGTGGTCGATGGTATCGAAGACCGCTGACAAATCCGGGAAAAACCAACAGGGTAGAGCAAACCCCTGTCGCCGCCCTTAGGTCATCTTGCAGCGCCGACCAAGCTGTCTCGGTACCCCGGCCGGGGCCTGTAAGCCAGATTGGCAAGGATCAAGGAAACCGCTGTTCTTTCCAAAAGAATGATTGAATCCGCACCACGGCCACCCCTCGATGACCTGCCCATGAAGGGAAAACTTTGGGCAATCGGTCGATAGTTAGACAATTGGCCCCGACGCCAATCCCGGTTTTTTCAAGATGGGCTTAACCACCGTCTCCTTCAGACGAGAGGGAAAAACCCCCTCGCTGAAGGAGGCGGTGGCGATGGCGCGGTCCACTCGGGCATGCTCCCTCCGGCAGATTTGATAAGCCAAGATGGGCAAGGGTCAAGGGGTGGTCGCGGGAGGGAAAAGGGCAATAGCCCTGGAGGCGTCCAAAGGAGAACAGGCCCAAACTCCACCAGTTGAAGAAAAGCGAGGGGTGAAGGAGCGGGGGATGGCGAGGGAGGGCTAGGGGCTACTGGATTCAAAGTCGGCACGGATGGCATCTTTTTTGGATCTTAAAAAAGACTGCGAAATTCTCACTACTGAAATCAGTAGGAGGAGGCCTACCAGACTAGATTGGTGAGGTCCCGAACCACCCGGAAGAGTTCTTGCCTGACGGTTCGGGGCCTCACCAATTCTCGGGGAGTAAAAAGATCTTCTAGCCTCCCTATCGCTTGCAAGTAGCGCCTAGCTGGATCAAAAACGGCAGCTTGTTATTCGCCGTCCGGCTCTGTCTCCAAATGCCCCTCCAGTCTCCCCTTTCCTGCTTAAATCGCTCTTAGTTTCCGCCGTGAACCACGGCGGTACGAGCTCTGCCAGGGAGGAGACGCTTGGGCAAATTGGGGGTCGACGGCATCGGCAGCTGACTCAAACCATTGGTTGGGCCCAAAGGCCTCGGCCGAATCGTCCAGCCAGACCACCAAAAGCTCCCCGAAGGCTTCCCGAAACCGACCGGATCAAGAAGCCTTCGGGGCGGGCCCAAACAAGGGGCCGTTGGTCCCCACGAGGAGGGCCAAAAATTGCTAGGGAGAAGGACAACAGGTAATGATCTGACCATGACATGGTGTGGAACAATGTTCCCGCACCTCCAGATGAGAATCCCCCGACATGGAGGTAAGTACCAGATCCAGGGTATGCCCACTCCTGTGGGTAGGGCAAGAAACATGGCTGGATAGACTCATGGACGTCATGGTTTTCCATGAATTCCAGAGCTGCGTCGGCGAGCTCAACCGCCAGCATGCACGTTAAAGTCCCCGACGACCAGAAGCCGGGGGGGCTTCAACAGAGCAGCGGGGATGAACTCCGCGAGCTCTGGCAGGATTGTGCTGGTTGCAGGGAGCACGGTAGCCCAGCACAATGTCAAATCTATCCCGCTGACCTACCAACAGGTGGAGGGATTCAAGCCCCGGAATCACCAATGTCGAGGCCCTGGTCACTTGAAGCAATTCCCTGTATACAATGGCGACTCCCCCCCCTTCTGGCCCTCCAACCTGCCCCACCGTGAACCAGGAACCCAGGAGGGCACAGCTGGGTGAGGAAGCCCCCCCCCTCTGAGCCCACCCAGGTCTCCGTTATACAGGCCAGGTCAGCCCTGCCGTCAATGATGGTATCAAAGATGACAGCGGGCCCTTTTTATGGATTGACCCGGCATAAGAAGGAGACAGGGCAAAGGGTTTGGGGGCTCTGGGGGAATGGCCCCAGGCACTGGCAGTGAGTCAGAGGGTCAGAACGCGGACCAGGCGCGAGATGCCTGAAACCCCAGTTCTTCTTATCCACTAACCCTCTGACTCCCCAGCGTATCGTCCACGACCCCAACACGGTTTGGTATGTGAGTCCCCCTGCCAACATGGTGACCTAGCGGGGGGGAGGGGGGGGGAAAAAAATTTCCCCAGTTGACAAATGAAATACAGCTAACTCAGACTAAACTCAAGGCAAACAAATTACAGATAATAATACAAAATTAACATTTAAAATAGATAACTGCTGCCAGGGGAGATGTAGCACACCTGGAGAAAAAATAAACCCGTGATCCTAGGCTGAGCTGATTAGTGCCAAGGACACATCTATTAGCTGCAGCCTAGCAGAAAACTAACAAAAATCCGTACTAACAAGCTAAAATAAAAAAACCAAAAAAATGTAAATAAAACAGAGCAAAACAAATAAAAAGGCAATAAATAGGGGGGGACTAGGTAAAATAAGATAAAAAAAAAATAAAACAAAACAAAATAAAGGGCAACATAGCCAGGCGCAGATGGAAAACGGCAGGGGGAAAGGGAGGGGGGGAAAAAGGGGAAGATGGAAAAAAATAAAGGGGAAAAAACCCCGGGCCAGAAGTTGGGATAAAAGGCATATTAAAGATGGAATAGGGAGGGGGGAGCGGAGAAAGATGGAGAAATGACGGCGTCGGGTTCCCCCCTCCCAACCCCAGGCCCTAAACCCCCATGGGCGAAGAGTCTCTAAAAGAGAGGAAAATAGGGACAACGAAAATCGAGGGCCATGAGGCGCGGTCATAGATGGAAAAATCGCCGCACAGAGCCCAAGTCCGGAGGAGGGGGGAGAATGCCATGGCCAGAGGCCGTTCAAGTCCCCGGCGGCGAGCGGCGGCCGCTCCATGCATCGGTGGCCGATCACCACCCGAGCCAAAACCAGCGGGATATACGCTGACGGCAAGGAGCAGTTGGTACCTCCAGGAAGAGCCAGCGAAACGCCGGCGGCCGAACCCGCCGCCCGACAACAGCCCCAAACCCGCAGAATCACCGGGGGCCGAAACGCCGCCTGAGCTCCCAGCCGGCCACCAGCCGAAACCGGTGGCCGGCTCGGCCACGGGTCGCCCCGGCGGCCCGAACCAACCGCCCCAAGCTCCAGGGCGGCAGATCGAAAAGCGGACAAGGCGCAGCAGGGGAAAAGCCGCCCGACATGACGATCGAACGGGCGGCCGCTCGCCATTCGAGACCCCGCGGCAGCACCCCACCACCCCTCCAAGCAAAAACTGCAGGGAGGAAAGGGAAGTCCGTCCCCCACCAGATGGACAGGAGGGCCCTGGCGGACAGCAGACGGTCACGGCTCCAGTACACAGCAGTCCCGGGAGGGAGCCAAAGATGGGGGCCGTGAGCCGCAGATCCTCGGGCCCCTCGAGAACAGCCAGGGAGGCGAGCCACAACACGCTCCAAGACTCCCTCTTTGGCACAGCTGGTGGTCGAGCAGAGGAGCCGGGTACTGAAGGTAGGAGATTAGCGCGGGAGGGGAAGGGACGCTCAGCGGGACTCGGTCCTGGGCGGTTCAGCGGTTCAGGGGGCCGGGTGTTGAATCTCAGATTTGACGGCAGTTTGTTGAGCCGCCCCGCTTTCAGCCCGCTTTCAGCTGCTCGGATGCTTTAAGCGTTTCCGTAAGCCCCTTTAGACCCCCCACCTAAACCCCGGTGGCCCAGCCCGGCAGGGCCCAAAAAATTAAATAAAAAAAAATCGCAAAACGGCAGCGCTAGACAGAAAAAAAAACAAAACCCAAAAGGTGCTGGAATGACAGAAGCTGCTGCCGACCCGCCATCTTGGAAAATAAACCGAGGAGCAATACTTTGGTACAATACTTTTGTTTTGTTTTTATTCTATTCTATTCTTTTTCTATTTTGCTTTGAGGTCCTTAGTATTACACTTGTACCGTCAGGAAAAAAACAGGAAAAATAAGAATTTTCATATAACTTTTGGGGAAAATGCACCTTTCCTTTCTGAATTTTTTCGCTGTGGGAGCCGAGTTAAATGATGAGTGCATTAAGTGACCCCCTTGAGACATAATCTACAAATGAAATACAGGTGGTATATAATCTCATGTGGTAATGATCCAGCATGTGAGAGAAGAACCCATAGCACTGCTCTCCCCTAATTCTAGAAAGAGAAGATAACATATTTAAAAATTTATCATGGCGGGAATAAAGAATGGTCAAAGCAGCATTTCCACCAACCATCTATTTCAATACACTAAAAATTGTGACTGCATTCCAGCCGTTACTGCATGGATATGTTTTGCCAAAGTTCCACAACTTTATCTTGAAATATTTGGGTTAGTTGAAATAACAAATGTGAATTTTTATCAAATTGGGAAACGATGAGCAGGATGCAGCATTTCCTGTGCATGCAATCGGAAAGTTAATAATCTAAACTGGAAACTTGGAGTGATGAAGATGTTTCAAACATCGGTGCCTCAATGCATCTTTTGGGGTGGGATGGAAGAGAGAGTGGACTTCATCTGGTGAGTCCTCATGTTCAGGAGGCAAAGTGTTATTCTAAAAATTGACACCAGTAATGCAATTAGCTGCAGAAATGTGGTGCTGGAAGAGGGGGTGAAGGATATGGCTATTGGGGTAATGAATAAAAAAGAGCCCAAATTAAAAGGGAAGCGCTGTGGTTGGTGTCACTCCTACCAGCCAGAATGAGACTTTCGGGCATAAAGCCCAGAGTTTAGAAAAGTCACATTTGATGGGTTAGGGGGACAACAAGCTCCACGAACCCCTTAGTGGTGCATGCTGGTTGGGTGATTATGGAGATTTAGTCCAGTCCTCTGGACTTTAAAACCAAATTCCGTTGAGAATGTGGGGGGGGGGGAAAGGGAGTTGAAGGGCAGGGACGTCTGTTGCCTTCGTGCCCCACTGCAGAGCCCCTCAGACGAATCTGGCCCGCTCTGATGGGAAACGGGAAATGCATACAAAAAGGGAGCCGGGGGGGGTGGGTCTGTGTTTAATCCAGCAGACTGTCCTTCCCACACATGAGAGAAAGACGGGGCATTTAAAAGGACCCCAGAAAGGAGGTATCTCCCTTCACATGCTGTCAAAACGGGAAAGGCTTGGAAGGGGGGACAGAGAGCTGCCTGACATGTTATTGTGTGGTTGCCTGACTCTTTTCGTTGCACCGCCCAGCAATGAGCATGTTTATAAAATGTGGCAGCTGAGATGCAGAAATGTACTCTGGTCCGGGCGGGGGGGGGCTCTCCTGGCTGGCGATTCCTCTTCAGCCTGACCCCCGATTGTTTGGAAGGGGTCTTTTCCTCCTCCGAGGTCTCTCCCTCCCTTCTCCCTCCATCCCAGCCTCTGAGGGGTGTTAACAAATTACATGCCAGGCTTCTTACACAGCCACTCTTTTCCCCCCTCCGTCGGTCTGCAAACAGAAGGCGGGATGGACGAACCGTCAAGCAAGACAGACGTTTGCTCCGGCGGCTGGACTTCAGGAGGGGAGTGGCACCCTCTTGTGGATTGCACCCGCAGGGATGGCGTACCCGGGGGGGTCTCGCCTGAGGAGATCGTTCAGCGAGCACATCAGGGTCTCCACCAACAAGGCTTGGGATGTCTTTTGGAAGAGTGGCGCGAGAAAAGCGTTATCAGGTCAGGCTTCTGTATCTTCCCTTTCTCTACATTCTCTTCCTTGTTTATACCAAAGCTAAGTGAGTAACCTCTCCACTTTAGGCAAGGATGTTTAAAATACAAACAACCAAGAAAAAAGTCCTTTTAGGCTTTATCGGTTTGAATTGGAACTGGGTGACACTAGGGTGCTTTGGAACAGGAACGCGAGATGTTGAATTTTCCCGCATGGGCTGCCGAGCTGCTGGATGTGGTCACTGCTTTCATAATCACTGACCAAACCCATCTAAATGCAGATGACAGGCAGACTTTTAAATTTTTAAAGTTGTCAAGCAAGAAGGTCATAAAGTAGGGGCTGGATTTGACCTCATGCGAAACGTTCGAAATGGCCCTTACCCGGCCCTTTTTTTTTTACCCTCTCCAACCCGGAAACCCCAAAAAAGCTGCTCCATGAAGCCCCAGGGAAAAAATCTAAACCATGTGGAGTGCGCATTGGTGCACCA